>WBNM01028999.1:0-78017 GCA_013399055.1 Ramphastos sulfuratus | reverse complement strand
GGCTGTGAGAAGAAAACAATGGTGATGACTACTTCACTCATAGAGCTTGCTGAGATGTATAAAAACAAGGACACAAACATAGATAACAGAGAGAGTCTCTCTCTGGGAGTTGATGTGTCTTCTGGGCTTCTGCTGTGTAACCCAAGTAATCATTCTGCTTCTAACCCCCCTTGCCAATCCTCCAAACTCACCTTGCACCTAAGGCAGACCCTGGGATAAGGTAGAGGGGTGGGAAGAAGGTGGAAGAGTGGTTGGGAGCCCCTTCTGGGAGGGGAATTGTGTTTCTGTATTTAACTTGTATATTTCTGTAAATATTCCTGTATATTGTGTATATCTCTGCTTGTATATTGTGTTAAGCTGTAAATAGAGCTTCAGTCCTTAACTTCCAGCTGCCTGAGTCTAGTCTGGGTGATTTTCAGAGTGAGTGGGGCAGGGAACTCCCAAACCATCACAGGGGGGAGCAGAAGGGGAAAATAGAGGAGTAACCTACATTCTGTCCTGTGGAGGAANAGGAGAGGAGAGGAGAGCTGTTTGCCATGTGGTTGGGCCTAATCCATTGCCAAATGTAGTTTTGTATATGAATCTGTTTTTATCCCTTTCCCCAACATCTATGTTCATCCCTTTTATTTAAATACNGCCGTGGAAACTCAAACCAGGACAACTGAGCTGAGGAAAAAGTAGTAAAATGAAGTTTAAATTCTCAGTATTATAAGGAATTGTGGTAACATTTCTAAAGAGACATCACTAACTGAAGGATTTTAGTCACACACACACACACACACACACACACACACACACACACACAAAATAAACCCAAACCCAAACAAAGAAAAACCAGCACCACCAAACCCCCTCAAACTTCTCTGTAGAAGAAGCAATAGGTCCAATTTCCCAAACAGTGCTACTTCAGAAAACTTCAATAATGAAGACAATTAATCTGACCTCATTTGCCAGCACATAATTCACTTAAAACTGATTATAGCAACTTATCTGTCATGCTCTTTTTAAGTACAAAGAACAAGAAAAGTTGAATCAATGTAGTAATTATACTAAAGCTATCTCCATTTTTCATAATTGTTTTTTCCATGTTAACAAGAAAGAACAATGTAACCAATGAAGTAATTACTTGTTTCTATCTGATCCTCATTTTTATAAGAAAAAAAAAAAAAAACCAAAAAACCCCCCCACCAAAACCCTGACCTAAGCATTTTCAAACTCTTCTTTTACACTTCCTTACTGTTTATGTCCTGGAGAGAAAAAAATAGATGTGTTCGGAGAAATAATTAGCCTCTCTTTTCTACATATATACAACAATGTATGTTGAAGAGAGGAAAGAGCAAAGTCAATGAGACTACTACGGCAAAGGAAATCTTTCTATCATTTCCCACTCAGATGAGATATCCTAGGCTGAAAGGAAATAAAATTTGAGGCCTTTTCTAACAAAGATTCTGATAGTGTTGCAGCTGACCCTCCCCAGCACTTCTGCTTCCTCCCCTTCTCCTATGAGCTGATGCTTTTTACCATTTTATATGCTGTCACTGCTTTAAACTGAGGTTAAACTCAGGATTTCTACTGCATGCAGGTTAAAGGGAAAACACCTCTTTTAGGAGGCTGCAATGTGCAGAGCAGTATCAAAAGTAGTGCTTGCATTCACTGGTTTGTTGAACTGCTTGGTTCTCCTCTGAAAAGGAATCTTTAACTATGACTGAAGGTGATAATGAATTTCTACAGCTGCATACACACATTTATAGCTGGATGCTGTATACATTATTATCAGAGCCAAGAGACCCCTCTTTGGCTTCTGAAGAATCTCTGAGACATGCTAAGACTTTTCGAATTCTGTAATAAGCCTGCATTCTGGGAAGACTTTTTGGTTTTCTTCCTATTTCCACATTTAATAACAACCCACCTCAAACACACTTCTTTCTGCCTGGATTTAAGGAATTACAGATACAATACTCGGTCAGCATCTTCATTTTGGAGTTATTCCTGAAGCCTAACTTAGATTCAACCCTAAATCAAGATTTAAGCATGTGAATCCATCCATCCATCCGTGTGTATGATATATATATGTAATGCATATGTGTATCTCTCTCTATATCTAAATATATATATTTAGATACATATATAAATATGTATGTATGGAAACACACTCACTCATACAACACAGTGACTACTCTTACCCTGGAATGACAACAAACATTGAACTTGACACCCTCATTCAGTCAGGACTGGCCATGAACCCAAGTAAATCATCAGTCTGTGCTCCCCAAAAATGAATCCCTAATGCTGAATTTGCTTAACTTCAATATCTCTCTTAAACATTCTTCATTTCACTAACCCTCATTCTACTATTAGAATTTGAAGTATTAACTATGTAGGCACTTCTGTCTCCAAGCCTGACTGCAATCCACACTAAAGCCAAATAACTTTTACAAGCAGAGGACCTCATTATCCTCTTAGTTAATGGTAATGGTCCTTGCACTTCTGAACAGATGGCTGAGGTCTGTTGCCTGTAATCTGAGCCTCACTCATTACTGCAACTTTAATAGAATTGGTCAACAACTTCCCACAGGTTACTACCATAGCCACAAAAAGCAGAACTAATTTTGTTTTTTTGTTTTTTGGTGGGTTTTTTTGTTTGGGTTTTTTTTTTTGTTTGTTTCTACTGATACCCCTGATCTTAGTGTTAGCAGCTTGAGAGGATCTAGAAATTAATCTACTGCTGCTTTCAGCCTGAGACCTTGTGGTGGGTTAGGAACTTCCCCACCACCACCACTATTGAAATTTACCAGATCAGCTCAGACATCTTGGAAGTAAGATAAAGCTCTGTTTACGGTAAAGCTAAATTTACAAGCATATATTTACAAGTATTTACAATTATGTACAAATTAAAAATAATACAGAAATTCAAACTCCCTCACAAAGAAACTGCCCAGAAGGGGCTCAAAGCCTCTCTCTCTCCCTTCCCATACAGAAACCAAACCAACCAGTCAGCAAAGCTTACTTTGTTGTTTGTTAGAGGAGAGATTACAGTGGAATGAAGGAGAAGTGAAAGGAATCTGTGCCCCAGAACAGAGTGGGACACAATTTGGCTTTTTATCCCTTTCAGCAAACCAATGACTGATACTGACTTCATCATTATTTTCTTTTTACAACCAATAATCTAATTTCTCTCATTGAAATATTCCAATTAGCCTCAAACCAGCACAGACCTGATCCATGTTATCCAAATATCTTAGCCTAGTTGCACCAAGACAAGCTAGAACCATAAATCATAATCTCAGTCCCTTCTGACACCTGGACTTTTAACTCTATAAATCTAGAAGAATGCATTTACAAACCTAACTCCTGAACTGTAGCCCACCTCTGAACTCCAAGTACGATGCCTTGCTTATTTGTATCACAGCAACCTTTACTTGTTCAGGACTACCCTTCAGGTTGCAACTACACCAGTGCAGCTCAGTCAAACCCTGCAAGCCTTGTACCTTGCTTTTGTCAAGAAACAAAGGCATTTTTCTTTGCCCTTAGTCCATAGATTATCATATTCCTTTTTACTAAATATAAGCCTTTGTTTGACCATAGCAATAATCCTAGCTATTCAATTTTCCTATCTTGAACACTAAACTGAAGCTGAGCCACATTTTCCTCCTTCAGAAATTATTAGCAAAGCATTAAGATTTTCTGTAACATTTCATCATCTTAGCCCTTTTCATATCCTCATCCAGAAACTACTGCACTCTTAAACCAGTAATTGTTTTTCACATCTATGAATGCTCTTCCTTCCTGCTGTCAAGCAGATGAGCATTGTGGTGGAATCAGACAAGGCCTTATTGGGTAGGATTTAAGTTAAGAGTAGATTTTGCTTTACGATTTATGACAGTGGGTGTTGAGAGGGAGTGAGGATTAATATATGAAGGCTTTAATCTTCAACCAAAACTGTCTTAGCCAGTGATGGCTCAGATGAACAGGTACAAACATATAATCATGAGTAAATTATGAAGTGGTGTAGATACTTGCTTTTGTTTGTGTATTAAATAAAAAAAATATAAGTTTGGGGGGTTTTGAGAGGGATTGTTTTTAGACTGCTGTTCTGGTAGCTATTTACATAAATTGTGATTCAAAGTGATGTAAGTGGAAAACTAATGGGGAAAAGTTTGCAAAGATCATCTAAGTAGCAGTGCCTGTGGTTTGCTAAGGAGTAGGAATTATATTTTGAAATATAAAAGATCAGCAGAGCCCAGTATTTGTTTAAGTGTTGCAGAAATCAAGAAGGAACGAGCTGTTTGACTAGAGGAAGGTTCACTGAGCTCTGGGATTATTTGAGAGGCTGTGATTTGACAATCCAGACACTACTATTTATTTGTTAAACAAACAGGACTGCTACTTCTCTCTAATATGCTTGGCTCCTGTCTTTATGAATTCTACCATGATATCTGCTGAAAGTAAAAAATGGAAAGCACATGTTTCTGTTTCTGATAACTTGTTTGATTCTACAATGCCAGTATGACTGCCTCCAGGTTAGCTGAGGGCTTTGGCCAACATGAAGCCTGAGGACCAACTAGAAATATTAACAATAACATTAGAATTTAATCAGGCAGAATTTGTGTTAGGTTTGGGATTAAGATTGAGTTTGGGACTGCTGCCCTCAAGGGGGAAGAAGCTATTTTTTTCTCCTGAAGTCTGAAAGAGCTAGGAGAAAGGATTTGTTCTATAAGCATAGAAAAAATTCCATCCTAGCTCTCAGTTTGGCATGATATAGAAACACTTCATTCTCTAAATTCTGTTACTTCTAGTGTTAGCTTTAATGAAATTACACCACCCATCAGTTCCTGAACAGTGTCTTAAAACATTCACTTGTGAAAAACTCCTATCTCAGCCTCACAGGAGTGAGCAATAAATCTCCCAATGCCATCTTGCCCCTAACTCTAGTCTTAATCTGTCCATGACAGTATACATCACAATCTATCACTAGCTCCAGAATTAACTTTAAGCCATCCATGTTAATACTGTGAATGACTTCTCTGAGAACACCTGAGTCCCTTTTGTCACACCAGGAGTTGGAAGGGGATGCCTACTACCACTGTAAGAGTTGCAGTAAGATTTAGAACAGGGGAGCTAGCTGTATATTTTGGTCCCACTAAGATCGATAAGGGTTGTTGGGCAAATAGCCAACATGGAATTGAAGAGGAGAATGAATTAGAGTGTTTTTCATTATGGCTGGGATCAGGTGGGAACAATCCCATGCTTCTGCCTGCAAATGCTGCACATCTAACTATGATGAGCAATCCTGGAGCAGGGAATCTTTATCCAGGGGTTTTTGAAGACTTATAGATCACCTCTGGAAGGGGAAAGAAAGCTGCCCTGCAGGATACAGGGAGGGATGCTTCTATCCCAGGGTTGAAACTAAGGACAGCAAAGGCTGAAGAACTAGATTAGCTCCTGGATTATTACTGCCAGATTCCAATTATAATCGATTCCAAGACTGCAAGGAGTGAGTGGTTTATCGCGTTATGGTTATATGCAGACTTCTAGTCATGGTTTGGGGCAGCTGAAGTAAGATAATAGATATTAACTGCAAATTCTGCATGGGGCATGGAGTTTGTCCTTTAAGAAATATTTTGTAATAAGGTTTGGATGGAGCTAATCACAGAATCACAGAATGTTAAGGGTTGGGAGGATCTCCAGAGGTCATTGACTCCAACGCCCCTGCAAAGCAGGACCACATAGGGAAGATCACGCAAGAATGCATCCAGGCAAGTTTTGGAAGTCTCTAGAGAAGGAGATTCCACAACCTCTCAGGGCAGCCTGTTCCAGTGCTCCATTACCCTCACAGTGAAAAAAGATTTTTCTCTTGTTGAGATGGAATTTCCTGTGGTTGTTTACATTCATTGCCCCTCTTACTATCACTGGGTATTGCTGAAAAGAGCCTGGCTCAGTCCTCCTGACAGTCACCCTTCAGATATTTGCAGACGTTGATTAGATCTCCTCTCAGCCTTCAAATATACTATTATATTAGATGTAGGTTTGGAATTAGGCTTTAGGGTTAGAGGAAATTAAAAAAAATTTTATTGTTTTGTATTGCATTGTATTGTTTTGTATTGGGCTAAGCAGGAGTGAACACCTACAGAGGCAAATGCATCAAATTTCTGCTGGTCAACTTTTTTGAAGACAGAGTTACATGTGAGTCAGACTTACTGCCAAACTTCAGGAAAAGAAACTAGATTTAACTAGAGGTTAGCTTTCTTACTTGATAGTATGAGAATAAGCTAGCATCAGGTAAAAACCACAATTTGATCCTAAGATCCAGATAACTGCCAATGGAAGAAGAATATGACTGGAAAGCATTGAATAAAGGTGAGCTACATGTTTGTCATTACTGCTTGGATTAATCAAGATTATTGTTGTATTATGTTCTTATAGTAATACCAGAATTTAGTTCAGGATTAGCATCAAGTCTGACCATTGGTCTAGCAAAGAGATAACTTAGAGGGGATCTAATCTATGTTTATAAATATATAAGAGCTGGGGGTCAAGAAGGAGGGGACAAACTCTTCTCAGTGTCGCTCTGTGATAGGACAAGGGGTAATGAGTATAAACTACAGCACAGGAAGTTCCACTTCAGCACAAGGAAGAACTTCTTTACTGTAAGGGTCATGAAGCATTGGAACAGGCTGTGCAGAGTGGTTGTGGAGTCTCCTTCTCTGGATATGTTCCTGTGTGACCTGCGCTAGATTCTATGGTTCTGCTCTGGCAGGGAGGTTGGATTCAATGATCTGTGGAGGTCCCTTCCAATCCCTAACATCCTGTGATCCTGTGATTGTGGTACACTGATAGACCCTATAAAGCTTGCAGAACTAAGATGAAGGTCAGTGCCATCAGCAACATTTGGTTTTTGATTGATATTTGGACTCAGGAAGGTCACTACACTTGTGTGTTAACAGTTGTGTCAGGGCCAGCACATCAAACTGCAGAGCTAGGTTTATTGATCAAATTTGCAAGAACACCAAGGCTAGGATGGTATCTTAGATAGGTCATATTTAGTGCGGGGACTAACAAGAACTGCTGCTCTGCTGTTATAAGTTTGCAATTAAGATTTGCTGTGTCCAGAACTAAAGAGCTGAGATCAGCAGGCTGGAGAGGAATCAAACTGAGAAGATAGGCTTGTTGTTTGCTCTGGATGTAATTATCCCTGGGCTGTAAGATACTTGACAGGGTAAGTATATAGATGAGTCTGCATTTTGAAAAGTATAAAGAGGGGTGGGATAGTCCAGGTGATGGAAAGATCCTGATAATACCCATGCCCTGAAAAAGATTGCATAACTTTACTTCTAGTTTGTTATAACTTATAAAGCTCAGATTACCCAGAACTGCCTTCACATTTGGAGCCTGGGATGTTGCACAGCTCATGTACAGCGTAGCAAAACCAGATTCATCCTGCTCAGGTACAGCATTGAGTTCTAGCTAATGAGCCTGAAATTCGAAGCAGTGGACAGCTCTGGGTAGATCCAGGCTTGCTCCACACCTGAGGCACATCAAGGCTTATCATTTCAAATGCAGATGAGATTGCCCTGAAATACCTTTCTGTTGTAAAGCCTAAACTTCTGGTGAGTTCTGGAGCAGATCTCAGTGAGAAACAAAACACAAACCACTCAAAATCCCCAACCCTTAAAAAAAAAAAAAAATCACCCCCCCCCCCCCCAAACCAAAAGTTGAGAACATTTTTGCAAATAATTTAAGAATGGATTATTTTATAACCATAATGTAGCTGTTCAAGATAAAACACTTAGAGTTAATTTCTACAGACATGGATTTTGAAAAGGACTTCTAATGTACTTTGTGGAAGTAAAAATCAAGAAGAATAAATTGTATTCATAACTGTACTGCTGGAAACACTAATAAAACATTAGTCTCTGATTTTGTTTCCAAATGAACTCTTAGTTTAACAAAATAGAACAAGTATTGCTAAAATCCTAGAAATTGTGTTTTATTTAGCATAAATATTCACTAGGTAGCCATATAGCAGTTGAAAGGACCTGAAAGGATCTGGCCTTGTTTCAATCAGGCCAAATGGCAGGTCCTGCACTTGGGCCACAACAACAAATGCTACAGGCTTGGAGAAGTGTAGCTGGAAAGTTGTCTGATGGAAAGGGACCTGGGGGTTGTAATAGACAAACAACTGAATATGAGCAAGCAGTGTGCCCAGATGGCCAAGAAAGCCAATGGCATCCTGGCTTGTGTTAGAAATGCTGTGTTCAGCAGGGATAGAGATTATCCTCTTGTCCTCTGGTGAGGANTTTAAACACTTGTTTTAAAGAGAGGTAAATTGAATGTGGCCAGCGGATTGAGAGAGGTGATTCTCCTCCTCTACTCTGCTATGGTGAGATCCCACTTAGAATACTGCATCTGGCTCTGGAGTCCTCAGCACAAGAAAGACATGGACTTGTTGGAGCAGGAACAGATGTTTTGCAGATTTCGTGTTTGCAGGTAATTTCATTTCCATTTCAGAAGAACTTTATTTCGTCAGCACAAAGAAGTGGTTATGTCTCTGTTCATCACTCAGGTGTAAGAACATGAGCCAGACCTGGAAGGCAAACCAGCTGGTGCTGAGCAACCTATCTCCATGGTTTGCACATTTCAAGCAGGGAAGAAGGAATTTTCAGGCCACATCTTGTCTGGTTTCATGGACTGACCTTCTGCTCACACGTGGAGCACATAAAGTGAACTCCTGGAGAGCTCCCTGAAGTTCAGTTATACCCAATGGGATTTTAGACCAAGTTCTCTGAGTCACGTCTGTGATGTGTATTAGAGCAAAATAAGCAGGGAGCATTGGAGGAGCACTTTGAAAGAGTAATTCTGACCCAAGTGAAACACTAAAGCAGACTTTCAATGAGAATAAGCCTCAGGAAGGTGCTAATGAAAATAAAGCAAACTTTGTTTTCATCCACTTCCAGCTTTGGAGACATAAGAGTCTGTTTACCTCTCACCATCGCCAGCTGGCATTTCAGATGAGAAAAGCAGATTCCTTTCCTATTTGACCAAAACCATCAAATTTTCTTAATCTACTTAAATTCTGCTCACTGGGATTATCATGGGAGGCTTTGAGATGTCAACTAAAAATTCTAATTACAGGCATAATACTAAAACACATCCAGATGTTTAAATCCAATCCTTAACAGGTAAACAGCTGTAGAAGTAGCTCCTTTCTTATTGAACAAATTACTGATGCAGAGAGTTAGGTTATACTCTTATTTATCAGCAGGAGAAGTGCTAGGAGTAGCAAGACAATCTGGGACAAAACTGTCAGGCAGTCAAGCAAAGGTTTTTCCTTTGTGGACTGTTGAAAACCTGATGCTCCCTATTCTATCTGCTCCCTATTCTATCTGTTCTCTCAAAACTTCAGTGGAATCACCAGACTGGTGGCAAATGAAGAAATGTATTACATAAGAAGCAGAATGTCATTTGAGTTATATATATATCCAGCCTGAGGAAAAAAACAAAATAATTAAACCCAAGTTAAACATAATAAAGACAGAGCATGGAAGATGTTGGTGTGAAAAGGCCTTTTTCTAATTAAAAATTTAATTGAACTTCCAAATGCTTCTCTCCAGGCAAATGCTGAGGAGCTCTGTTGTGCATTCAGTTTCCTGGATGTCCTAGAACAAATCGATGCCAAACTTGTTACCGTTTTGTCTGTAGAGACAGTTATATAAGAAAAGAAGAAGGAAATATTTTCTCAACATGTAAACTGCATGTGTATTTAACAAGAAACTTGTTTTTAATACAGTGTCATTGTGTTTTCTTAATAGGTAAGACATCTGTGATCAATCACTTAGCCCCGAATGCACAAGCAGACTTTGAAAAGCTACCATTCAGCAGACTAGCCTGTAATTACACTGGGGATATGAGCTCTAATGTGCTCATTTACTTAATAGCAACATATTGTGATGCAATCAATACACAGAAGCAATTGTTTACTGTTTGTGATAGTTAATGATGTTTAGTTGGGAGAACTAATGAAGAGTAAAAACAGAAATGTGATTTGTGGCTAAGGCAAGTTTCAGTTTCATGAAACTGCAAACTGTTCAGAGTCAAAGATAGGAAAAGGCCACTTCAATCACTCTGTACATATAATTCTAAATTAGAGGGCATTTTTTTAAGCACTAAAATAAACAATGAAGGACAATGACATTTGTGCACAAACCCTCTTTTACCAAAGTGTAAGCCACTGGAATATTGTTTAAAATGTGCAGTTTTGGTTCAGCTGAGAACATTTATGTTAAAAGACTGCTCTTGTTATGAAAATTCTTGCTCCTCAGCTTTGACTGGGGAGCTAAAATTCAGTGAGGATGTTCTGGAGCACTGCACAGTCCTCCCTTCTCCATCTTCTATGGCAGGGGATTGGAACTAGAATGGTTTAGATTGGAAGGGATCTCAAAGATCATCCAGTTCCAACCCCCTGCCAAAGGCAGGGACACCTCCCACTAGAACAGGTTGCTCAAGGCCTCATCCAACCTGGCCTTGAACACCTCCAGGCAGGGAGCAGCCACAACCTCCCTGGGCAACCTGTGCCTCATCACCCTCACTGGAAGGAACTTCTTCCTAACACCTAGTTAAATCCTCCCTCTGCCAATTTAAACCCATTATTCCTTGTCCTGTCATTGCAAGACCTTGTAAATAGTCCCTCGCCAGCCCTCCTGTAGGCCCCCTTCAGATACTGGAAGGCCACTAGAAGGTGTCCTTGAAGCCTTCTCTTCTCCAGGCTGAAAAGCTCCAACTCTTGTAGCCTGTCCTTAGAGCAGAGCTGCTTCAGCCCTCTGAGCATCTTCATGGCCTCTTCTGGACTCGCTCCAACAGTTCCATGTCCTTCTTGTGTTGGGGGCTCCAGAACTGCACACAGTACTCCAGGTGGGGTCTGACAAGAGCAGAATAAAGAGGGAGAATCACTTCCCTTGCCCTAGATAACTTCTAATAACCCTGGTCACTTAAGGCAATAATTTTAAAAGACAGGCTATGGTAGTAACATTTAAATTCACTCTGGCTTTAGTTACACTTTCTGCACTTCTCAGATAAATTTGGATTCATTGTTGCTGTTGAATACAGTTATAAACTCTGATAGCAAGTGCTTAAGATATTTGTCCAAGGTTATTTAACATTTTGGAATGTTAGAAGGTTTGGTTTCTAAAGAGCTGTAACGACTTCAGCTCTTTGCAAATTTATACACTTTTGCACTTAGACTTCTACTAATGCTCCAGTTTTGAATTACAAAATCAACTTAATTTTAATAATTTAATAGAAAGTGATTCAAATATTGTCTTTTAAAAGATAATCTTCTAAGTAAACTCCAAAATCATAAAGTTTACTGCTTATTTAAGCAGGACTGCTGAAAATGACTCAGGACATGTATGCACCGTCATTTGATAATTGCTGCAAAATTAGTTTGAGACATTGTATTAAAGATGCTTCAGAAACACAATGTACTGCTCATTCATGTGAGCATAGAAATGATCACAGAAGGAACTTATGGCTTTTTTAATACTGCTTATGAGATTATGCTTTATGGTAGCTTGACAATCACTCTCTGCCTGTTACCAAAATGTTTGGTTTTTTTCTAATGGGCGAGCAGATGACATTGGCAGGTACGAAACAGAGAGAGAGGGAAAGGGACAGATGAGTGTTATAGAAAAAAAAAATCATCTATCTGAAAATGGAATGAATACAATTCTCAATGACAATCTCTTCTGAGTTAGATTCAAAGGACACAGTCTCCTGTGAAATTTCATTCTGACCATCCTAATTGGCAGACTCCAGTGTCAGGTGTGCTCCTGGGAGGTTCATATTCATTAGAGCTGGATCAAGAACTATCAGAGGGAAGAGGGAATGTGGATGCTGAGACTGAATGTGGACCCATGAAGATCAGAAAGAAAACATCACTTAAATCTACGTATGCACACATTTTTAGATCTAGTTTTGCTCCTGACTGAATCTACCAAGAAATTATTTGTTCATACATAATGTTATTTAAGAGCTACTTAAGAGTTTAATGTTTAGACACCTATCAGATGATCATTTCATGACTCCAGTGCCTTAGTTTGGTGCTGCATTTGCTCAAAATCAGCACCTGTTCTTTTATTCCCTTGAATGTTGCCTTTCTCTTTGAAAACCTTTCATATTTGCTCTATAATATGCTACTTCTTTGCAAGGTATGTCATGTATTCTGCACCCAATAGATCCCACAGAGCTCCAGCTGAAGGGTGGAACTTGCTGTAAACATTGCTGAAACTGCTGTGCCTTGTGCACAGTACATAGCTGTCAGATCTGAGCTTCCTTGTGCTTACAAGGCAACATACAAAAGCTGTGCACAATCTCACTTGAGAAATTTAAGGTAGATTTTTAGTGATTTTCAATTCTCTGTTGTTGGGACTGGTACAGACATCATCACTGGTGTCAGCACAGTACTATCCAAAATAACAAGAAGCTAAGGATATATGAAAAGAAGAGGGTTTTCAAAACACAGGTAATAAGTCAGAAGCAAAATTTTTTACCCTATTCTTAAAATCCATGCTATTGTCTCCTCTAGTGTTTCTGTCATCCATGCCATGATAAGATGTAATAAGTTTTGACTGCTGTGTCTTCTCCACGTATCTGAACATAATAACAATGAAACGTCCCTTAAAGGATGCATCAGAGTCACAATAAATGACAAATAATGATTTTAATACATCAGCTCTTGTGTTTGGTTGTATTATAATTCCTATCATATAATTGTAAATTCTTTGTTCCTGTTGGGCATACTTTTTACCCTCTAACCTTTCAGGAAAATGAGGAAGGCAAAAAGATCTGCAGTATTAAACCCTAGTCACTCAGTTCTACCCAAAGAAAATATCTGGCAGATGATTCACAGGATCACAGGCAGTCAGGGGTTGAAAGAGATCCAAAGAGATCATCAAGTCCAACCTCCCGGCCAGAGCAGGACCGTACAATCTAGCTCAGGTCACAGAGGAGTGCATCCAGATGGGCCTTGAAAGTCCCCAGAGAAGGAGACTGCACTACCTCTCTGGGAAACCTGTTCCACTGACCCTTACAGAAAGAAGTTCCCCCCTTGTGTTGAAGTGAAACCTCCTGTGCTGCAACTTACATCCATTGCTCCTTGTTCTATTACAGGGAGCAAGTGAGAAGAGTGATTCTGAGGCATTAAAGCAGAAGGACAGATAAAACAGGCAGGGAGACTAAAGGAAAAAGCTTTTTATTAATGGATGTGGAACATTCTTAAATATCGGTAATCTAAGTAGAGTTTTCCTTTCAGTACCTCAACTACAGAGTTTTTTCTCAGCTCAGCCAGTAAATTAATGAATAAGTACATTTGCTACCCTGTTGCAAAAACTCTCTACCTTTACATAACAACAAATAAATGAAATGGGGGAAAGCACAATAAAGTAGCAGGTGCAATGGAGAAAGTCTCTGGAGAGAGTCTAACCTTTAGTCAGGACTGTAAGAAATCTCTCCTGTTTGAGACAGGTTCTCAGACATGCTTCTCAAGAGCCCAAAAATCCCATTCATGGGATTTTCTGTATCCTCACCTCCTGCTGAAAATCTTTGCATGTCTAAGTACTCCTCTCAGGTATTAATCTTGTAGTTTGTCCCATTCAGGCATATATTGCATGGATTTACAGTGAAATCATGAGGGACATCTGGAAACTCAGCAATAATCTGGTGTCAAAACATTAGAGAAATTGTATCTAAGCATCTTAATCTCCAAATAGAAATACATTGGGGAGGGGGAGGGGGAAGAGGAATATCATCAATGTTTATTACCTTGTCTTACAGAGCTAAACTTTACTAATTTACTTAATTGTTTTGGAAAAGTGCACATTTTCCGATGAAACAGTGGGACTGAAAATTCAAATTAAGAAAAACATATTAAATCCATCTACAAAACAAAAGGAAGTCTAAATTCACTGAAAAAAACCTAACCAGTATTTTCCAGGATCCAATCTCTTTGACTGCCCCATAGTGCTTGGGAAGAAAAAAGTAATAGTTACTTGCTGGAAAGAGTGAACCTGCAAACATTAGACAGAGTAGGAATGGAATGAATTAAGAGGGTAAATGAGTTTAGTCATTGTCTTCATAACCATGCTCACTGTGCATAGGCTACAAAGCAACTTTTCCTATGCCTTTTTTCTCTATATTTCTTTGTTTTAGCTACAAAATATTTAATGGAAAGGATTTTTCCTGCCTCAAAATTCCTTACATTACAATCATAGAATCATAGAATGGTTTAGGTTGGAAGGGACCTCAAAGCTCATTCCAGTTCCAACTCCCCTGCCATAGACGGGGACACCTCCCACTAGAACAGGTTGCTCAAGGCCTCATCCAACCTGGCTTTGAACACCTCCAGGGAGGGAGCAGCCACAACCTCCCTGGGCAACTTGTGCCAGTGTCTCACCACCCTCACTGGAAAGAACTTCTTCCTAACATCCAGTCTAAACCTCCCCTCTGCCAGGTTAAACCCATTACTCCTTGTCCTGTCATTACAAGACCTTGTAAACAGTCCCTCCCCAGCCTTCCCGTAGCCTCCCTTCAGATACTGGAAGGCTACTACAAGGTCTCTAATGCTTAAATCAATCCCATTGCCCTAGGTAGGAATGGAAGAGGAACCAGTCTGAGTTTGAGTAAGAGTTTTCATAGACACTCAGCTCAGAGGCTGAATTTCTGCTGGGGACAGACAACTTGTGCTGCCCTGGAGGGAAGTGTCTAACTCTTAAAGAAAGGTACACCTTATTATATGTGTTCTCATCATTTTGTATCCTCTGGCACAGATGTTCATTTCTCCATGTGTCATTTTCTGTGATTCACCCTCCTGAACACAAGGCTTTCTTCCTGTGTGGTACAAAGACCACAAACCCTTAGGACAGTCTGTGAATGTCGCCAGGTAACTGTGTGTGTGCCATAAAAGTGGGCAGTGTGCTGACAATCCTTACTGTCAGACTAACTTCTCCTGAGCAGCCTCCAATTCCTCTGTAAGGGCATGATGTATTTTGACAGGTGGCAGTGACCCTGGCTGTGAAAGATCTGGTGATGAGCAGAGCGTGCTAACGAAACTACACTTTTGTTTTCTGTTTCCATCCAACTTGAAGCATCAAAATCCATCTTTTATGATCTCCTTCTTCATTCTTTGTAGTAAAGGTTCTCGGGGTCAAATCATACCCTTGTGTGTGTTTTTGCAACCCCACTGATTTCCTCATTCCCTTGGTGACAGCTGTGTAGTTACATTACCTTCATTCCATGTCAGCTGTGGCACCTAGGCGACCTGAGGACATCAGTAAATTGGATCATTGCTTCCAACTGCCTTAGACTCCAGTCAGTGTTAGCTTGGTTATTTCTGCACAGGAGCCTCCAATTTTACTCAGCTGTAGCTGGCTCTGCAGGAGTAGTAAAATCTTACATTTGTTCTCACATTTAACAGATACCACTCTGAATAAGTACCAGAAATGATCCTGCTTCACAGAAAAAAGGAAATGCCTTTAATTTAGGGTGTTTGCAGAGCCACCTCCATATTCTCTGCACCACTACATTTCAAGAATTTGATTCAAGTTGACAGAAGATAAGAAGATTTAAAATAATGGCTGACACTTCATCCATAATCCTCACTGCAGTGCCATCTTCTTGCCCTCTTTTAATGTAGTTTAATATAGTGGCAGGTGGCAAGGACATGTTAGGTGCCTTCACTTTAGATTTCTTGATTCTGTTAGACCGCTGCGGTCATCTCCTTGTCATTGGTACATTTTATAAACAAGAAACAATTCCTCCTGTGTGGAAAGACGATGAGCATAGCCACAAAGAACAAATAAATGAATTCTAAACTTGTGGGCATAGGGTTAAGCTAAAAGGAAATTAGATAATGGAAGGTGCTTTATCCAGAAGCAGCAAAGCAAAATAAAGTTGAATGATCTGTGGACAAATTTTGCTAGGAAAGCACTGAAGAGTTCAAATTCAGTTAAAAGTACCTTAATTGCTTTGGTTTGTTTTTCATTTTGTTTTGGTTTGGTTTTTGGCTGTGATTATTTCATCAATATAAAACCTAGATAACCAGAGTAGGCACATTTTGTTCTTTCTAGAGAGGAGCAATCGTCTTTCAACATAATGTTGATTATATAACCACCAAACCTCTCTAAGATGCCACTATTTAGGAAGGCCAGCAGAGAGAAGATGAGGGGGAATGGTTTGAAAGTAGAGAAAAGTAGATAAAAATTGAATGTTAGGAAAAAGTTTTTTACCATGAGGGTGGTTGAGCACTGGAACAGGTTGCCCTGGGAGATGGTTGAGATTCCATCCCTGGAGGTATTCAAAGTGAGGCTCTACAGGACTCTGGGTGACCCGATCTAGCTGAGGATGTCCCTGCTCACTGCAGGGGGATTGGAATAGATGACCTTTGGAGGTCACTTCCAACCCAGGATAGTGGAACACTGGAACATGTTGTCTAGGGAAGTGGTTGGAGCCCCATCCCTGGAGATATTCAAAGTGAGGCTCAAAAGGGTTCTGGGTAACCACATCTAGTTGAGGATGCCCCTGCTTACTGCAAAGGGGGTTGGACTAGATGGTGTTTGGATATCACTTCCAACCCAGACCATTCTACAACCCCCATTCCCTACCCCCCCGGGCTGCTCGCAGAGAAGCTGGCACTGAAGCTGAGCCTGGAAAGAAGGAAGAGGTGAGTGGAAGATGTTTTAAGATTAAATCTTATTTCTCACTATCCTATTCTGATTTTGACTGGTAACAAATTCAGTTATTTTCCCCAACTTGAGTGTATTTTGCATGTGACAGTAATTGCTGAGTGACCTTCCTGTCCTTATCTCAATCTATGAGCCTTTCATCATATTTTTTTCCCCTTGTCCTGTGAAGGGGAAGGAGCGAAAGTTTGGCTTGGTGGGCACTTGGTGGCCAGCCAAGGTCGAATCATGACATGAAAATGTAGAGAACATCAAAGACTTTACAGGAATAGTTCCACAACAAATAAACAAATAGCAGCACGGATAAAGGTATGTTAAGGAAGAGAACTGTTCAGCAATTCAGCAAGTTCAGTTAAAATGAAATTAAAATAATCTTCAGTGGTCTGTCCTTAAAATTTGTCTTGAAAGCTGCTAATGTCAGTAACAGTTGAAGCAGTTACATGACTGAAGGATGCTTCAGGGAAAAAAAAAAACACAGCCCAAACCAAAGTGGTAATTCCATGTTTTTTAGGATTTTTTTTTTTTAAATTTAATTCAAATCAAGAACTTTCTTAAGATAGTCAAAAATATTTAGAATCATAGAATCATAGAATCATAGAATGGTAAGGTTGGAAGGGACTCAAAGCTCATCCAGTTCCAACCCCCTGCCATAGGCAGGGATGCCTCCCACTAGAACAGGTTACTCAAGGCCTCCTCCAACCTGGCCTTGAACACCTCCAGGGAGGGAGCAGCCACAACCTCCCTGGGCAACCTGTTCCAGTGTCTCACCACCCTCACTGTAAAGAACTTCCTCCTAACAACCAGTTTAAATCTCCCCTCTTCCAGTTTAAATCCATTGCCCCTTGTCCTGTCATTGCAAGACCTTGTAAGTAATTTCCAATAGAATCAAATAGCATGACCAGAAAAACATGGTGGGAACCACAAAGGACTAAATCATGTGTTGGAAAAGCTTGTTGGATGGAACAAAACCAAAAAGACTCAAACTCTCCAAACCTCACTAATTGTTGTTTGAAGCAGAAAGTGCAAGATTTGCTGTCATGTACCATTTTTTTCCTCTTTTTTTCCCCCCACATTGCATTATTAATAATGTATCTTTGTTTCAATCTGTGAATTAGCTGAGTCTCATAGCTACAGAGGAAAAAGTTTTTCATGGAGAGAGTGGGCAGGCACTGGAAAGAGCTGCCCAGGGAGGTGGTTGAGTCACCAACCCTGAATGTGTTTAAGGGTCATTTAGATGTGGTGCTTAGGGATCTGGTTTAAGGTGGATCTTGTAGATTAGAGTTATAGGTTGGACTTGGTGATCCTGAGGGGCTTTGCCAACCTGGATGTTTCTGTGATGGCACACAATAAACCTCATGCTTTGCTTTCTAAGTTTTTTTTCTTTGCTTCAAGTTGGCTGTTGATTCAAACCTATGTGAAGCGCATTTCCTAAATCTTTCTTGTGTTGTTATTTTATGCTTTTCATTAATCCATAACCTGTCACAATCTGAAATTTCACATTAGGAGATGCTACAGACTTTGAGGAATAAATGTGCTGATTCATGAACAAGTTCATCTTTCTCTGCAAAAGCTGAAGATTATAGGTAAGTTAGGTGGGTAGTTTGACTGAAAATCATATGAAACTATTGAAAACATCTTTTCAGGTGGAAATAACAATCAGAATCACAGAATGTCAGGGGCTGGAAGGGACCTCAAAAGCTCATCCAATCCAACCCCTGTGCCAGAACAGGATCACCTAAACCAGATCACACAGGAACCCGTGCAGGCAGGTTTTGACTATCTCCAGAGAGGGAGACTCAGAGTTCAGAACACTGTTTATGGAAAGCTTTGCTTGTGTGTAGTAAGTGATATTTTTTGTTTCATTACTTGTAAGTTAAAAGGAAAAAAAAAAGGCCTATCAATTACCTCTCCTATGGAGACAGACTGAGAGAGTTGAGCTTATTCAGTCTGGAAGGGAGAAGCCTCTGAGGAGACCTTATTGTGGCCTTCCAATATCTGAAGGTGGCCTACAAGAAAGCTGTTGAGGGACTTTTTAGGGCGTCAGGTAGGGATAGGACTAGGGGGAATGGAGCAAATTTAGAAGTGGGTAGATTCAGATTGAGTGTCAGGAAGAAATTCTTCACCATGAGGGTGATGAGACCCTGGAATGGATTTCCCAGAGAGGTGGTGGAAGCCTTATCCCTGGAAATTTTTAAGGCTGGGCTGGATGTGGCTCTGAGCAACTTGATCTAGTGTGAGGTGCCCCTAACCCATTGCAGGGGGGTTGCAGCTAGTTGATCCCTTCCAGCCCTGACAATTCTGTGATTCTATGATTCTATAATTATATTGTACCATTGAGCTGAAGGCAGATACTTTCTGTGTCCTTTTGGGTAGAACATTAATTCTTTCCATCAAATGAAAATAAGTTGAACTTCTTTAATGCTGTGGTGCTGTGGTTTCATCTTCTATGAAAAAAAGAGTTCCAAGGATTCTCTAGGCAGTTCCAAATTCTTTGCTACCTGTTTGGGAACAGAAGACAATAGGTCCTTTGTACTTGACACTACATTCAAAGTAGGTTGACTGTCTAGGAACTCATGGGAAATCTGCTTGATTGTAAGGCAGACAATGTTTAGCAATGTTGAAGTTGTGTGAAGTCAGTAGTCTCGAGTGGTCTTCTATTCAAAGCTGTAAATTACATCCCTCTAATCAAATCTGAAAGGCATTTACTATGAAATAGGAGAACATTTCAGGTCTCTAAACCTTAAATATGCTGCTACTTAGTATTTTCCAGATGTTTTATGAAATAATGACAATTGGGCATTTTTTTTTTCCTTAAAAACATGGTGAAATTATCCCAAAAAAATTTTTTTCTTGCGTGTTTAAGCTTTAAGATAGATATTTTCCAAACTCTGTAAAACTCATTACAAGACCTTGAGAATGAACAGCTTTCTGCCCTCCTTTGCAGTGAATGTAAAGAAAGAGCTGGGGAACATGGTGACTCATATACACAGTTAATTAAATGTTGCCTGTGGTGTTTTATTATCTCATTCTCACATTGTTAAAAGGGTCTCTGGCATAATTTTCCTCTGGGCCATCAAGGGCTTTCCTAGCCAGTGCCTGAGCAATTCTGCATGACTGTTCCTAATAGACAATTTGGATGAGGCACCTCTTTTGGATGCCAAAAGAGTTTAAGAGTACCAATGCACCAGCTGGCCGCAGGGCCAAAGAACAGGTCCAGTCGCTGTTTAGTTTATGATTCAAGGTGACCAAATTGACAAAGATTTGTGAAAACATATGTGGGAAAAAAAGTATAAGAAAGAGCAGTAGACTCAGTGGGAAAATCTTGTCATAAAAAAAAAATAAATGAAAAAAAAATACTAAGGAATGGATAAAAAGAGCTATTACAGAGGGAATTTAGAGGTCATTATGTTTAGGTAAAATCAACAGTGGCAAAAGTCAAGCTGAGTTAGAACTTGCAAATGAACTGACATCCTAAAAATAGTCAACAAGAACAAGAAAAGTCATCCCACTTGCATTCCTACCCACACTACACAATCAGGACAGAAGAAAGCTTAAAGGCAGTGTTGGCATGAATCCAACTATAAATCAAAGCTTTGCTTTTCCTCTGCTATGATTGATGAAGATGACTAAACAACTATCCCAAAAGATAATGGGAAACAGTGAAGGCAAATAGAGCTACTAAATCCAAAATTGAAGTAAAACTCAATTTGGAGATATCCATCCCAGAGGTTGAAAAAAAACCCTGAATATTAAATCTAGGTCAAATAGTGAGAATTTTTAGTTCATTTATAAAGTCAGTAACTCTACTTCTTGGCTAAAGAATGGGAATTGTAGTACCTACATTTAAGAAATGGAGAAAAAGTGGCACCTGAGTACAGACTCCTTTATCGGATTTCAAGAGCAGGCAGCATTTCAAAATAGAAGAGACTATTATTGAAAGTTCAGGAGGCAAATAAAAAAGAAGTTGAATAGTGTGCTGCTGTGGCAGGTACAAGTGCCCTAACAGAAGCACAAAAGCCTGACAGATACCTGACAAAGGCCTGAGGCTTGCCAGAGGTTGATAAAGATCAGTTTGGCATCTCCCAGATGTAAAATGACATCTCTGTGCCTAGGCTCTTGTTTTCGTGTGGGCTTGGCTCTTGTGGTGGTTTGGCCCTCGCTGGGAGATGAATGCCCACCCGTCACTCCCCTTCTCAAATGAAGAAGGGGAAATACAACAAAAGCCAGTGTAAGATAGGAGCAATGTAATAATAATAATAATAATAAATGATAGATGGCACAGAAGTAAAAGCAGAAAGAGAGATGTTAGCCTCTACTTCCCATCAGCAGACAATGTTCGGTCCAGAGAAGCAGGGCTCTCTATGCTTGGCCGCCCCTCTGGAGGACTGATGCCATGCACAAATCTCCCCCAGACTTCGTTCTTTCACTTCAGTCTTATATCTGAGCTGATGTCTGTCACGGTCCAGAGGAGAGTGACTAAAAATGTCTCTGTCCAGAGGAGCAAGATTTGTTCTTATATATTCCTGTGCTGCGGAATTAGGGTACAAGTGAGACCATGTATCACTGCGAGAGTATTTATTAAAAAAGGATAAAGTGAAAGAGAGAAAGAGAGAGAGAAACAGAGAAAGAGAGGAGAAGAGCAGGAAATGCATTATATTCCTACCCCCCACACACCCCCTCAAGATGCTTTCGTTGGCTGGAGGAGGTTCAAGAAAGGATGCTGCTGCTTTTGGCTTGCAGGAAATGTTCCTGGGTTCATTCTTGGCTTGAGGAGGAGAGGGAGAGAGTCTCCAAAGTCCAAGTCCTTATCAGTTTTGTGTTGCTGTCCTGGGAGGCATAAATCCTGCCAGGCGGGTTTAAACCCTTGCTCAGTCCTTCTTCTGTTCAGGGTCCGGAAGTTGAAGTAGATTGAGCTAAGCTAAGCAAAGCCCTGAGGCGAGGAGCTCAGCACTGTCTGGTGCAGCCCCTCAGTGTGCCTGTGTGGTCACACGAGGCACGAAGCTTTGAATGCATTGGGCAGTACAAGGATGCTAAATGCCTATTGGCCAGTTTCTCTTTCAAACTGGTCTATTTAAGGGGGTGATTTAGAAACCGCGTCTCTCTTTCTACACAGCAGCCTCCTTCCTGCACAAGCTGTCCTCAGAGATCGTCTCTCTGCACCACCCGTTAGCGGCTCATTACCTGGGAGTCGCCGTGGCCATGTGCTTGCAGCTTACCCTAGCTCTGCAGCACTCTCTCTCTCCCCCACTCTGCCTGGAATACTTTGTATTTTACCATGGGATCATTTACCGTGAGTTTTGGAAGTGTTTTATACGGGAAACTTACTCAGGGACCATTTATCGTGAGTACCATGTGCTGGGGTCGATGCTAAGCCCTTTGCAGCACAGTTAGAAGTTTTTCCTGTTTCGCATTCCTATTTTCCCAAGTTCTGATTGTTTAAACTGTTTAATTCTGTGTTAACAAATATCCTTTGTGCCAATATTTCCTGTCGACCGAAAATCCAAAGAATCTGAGGGATTTTCCCCCGAATTTTTGGAATATTAATAAAAAATTAATATTCAGAGATATTAATAAAAATATTCATAACTGGATATTAATATCTCATATCAGTTGCCCAGGGATGTTTCTCTTCAGGAGTTCTGTTGAGCAGGCATGGCTTAGGGCACAACGTGGTTGGTGGTGGTGGTGGTGGTAGAGAGAGGGTTCCTGAGCTGTTGCTGCTGCTACCAGGCTGGATGTCCATAATGATGTTTTCTTCCACTCACTCTCTCACATGCTCACCACCACTCGTATAGGCCCAGTGTCTTTTATTAATTTTTTTGCAGCTCTCCCTGGCCACATCAATGCATAAGTGACTGCCAAGTATGCTAACAGTGGGCAAAGCTGACCCATCAGATAGGTTGTTTATCAACAATTTTGCACATCCCGGGAGTCCTTGTGCCTGTAGGGGCCCCTCCCTTCAATACACATCCTTGGACATTTCAGGCAAAATCACCTGAGCATCTGTTTTCTGGGGCAGGGGACCAGCAAAGGTGATTTTTGTTGATTTACATGAACAAGGGAGAGAAGATTTAAACTCTCACAATGTCATATGGCATGGAATATTCCTTTGACCAGTCTGGGTCAGCTGGCTTGGCTGTGTCCCCTGAGACTCTTGGGGCAGGGAAACATTGGAAAAGCACAGCCTAGGTGCTCAGCTCAGCAGTAACTAAAACATTGCTCTGGTAATAACACTCAGCTACAGCACTGCAAGTACAGCAGATGATTTGAGAAGAATTAGTTTCAGCTCAGCCCAAACTCACTATAGCTCTTCAAATAGTTACAACTAACCATAGTGCACTGACTTAAGGTATGATTGGAGTCCTGCTACAGAGCCATTTGGATTTGCTTTACTTGAAGCAAGCAGCCTTGCAGTCATATATTCTCCCCTTAGACTGGGATGCTATCTAAGGGTACTTTCATAGACTGAGCGAGTCTTCACCCCCTCTTTGGTGAATGCACATTTTGGATACACTTGAGTGGGAGGTTTCCCCTTTGCGAGTGAGTATATGCACATTTTGGTTCATCTTTCTAGAAAGAATATTCATTAAAGCTGCTCAGAGAGGTTGTGGACAAAATCTGCCTGGATGCATTCCTGTGCAAACACAGCACTTTCATTACTTATAGTAAGGACTGGACTTGACAGCCAGTGCAATATTGAAAGCCAGGTGGGGGTTGGCCTCTTCTCCCAGGCAACCAGTGACAGAACAAGAGGACACAGTCTCAAGCTGTGCCAGGGCAGGTTTAGGCTGGATATTAGGAAGAAGTCCTTCACAGAAAGAGTGATTGGCATTGGAATGGGCTGCCCAGGGAGGTCACCATCCCTGAAGCTGTTTAAAAGGAGACTGGATGAGGCACTCTGTGCCATGGTTTAGTTAGGTGATAGGTTGGACTTCATGATCTCAAAGGTCTTTTCCAACCTGGTTAATTCTGTAATTTTGTGATTCTGTGATTTACAGGACTGTCCTTTATTTCTACCGTCTGGGATCTTTTAAGAACTATCTGAAGCAGGTATCAAGCATTTTCTTTTACTTCTCTGGGCTCCTTTCATGGTGCTTTTTTCAGAACTGATAGAGGAAATTTACTCTTCTACTTCACACCTTCACAACTTGTTTTCCACAGTGGACACAAAGTATTTTAAGACAACAAGAAACTCAGGGAAGACGTTTTCCCAGAAACAAATTTCCAGCTGAAGGAAGGGTAGGAAAATTGCTTCGCACCCACTATAAACTAATCTGTGATTCTGGGAAGAGGATGAAGATCTGTCTCTCCTACAGTTAAGTCACCTGCAAGTAGAAGTCAGGAGGATAACAACATTTTGTTTGCTGTTTCTGCATGGATTTTTTTTTTTTTTTTAAATCAAGACTAATATAAAGATGAAGACTTGCACACATTCTAGATCTGTGAACATCACCTCTCCAGGATCAAAGCTATCTCTTCCCACTTTGAAATAAGAACTATGTAACAGTATCATTTGTGCTCCATATATATATATATANTTTTTTTTTCCCCCCCCTAGGCATCTATTGACTGCATTCATTGCTAATTAACTATTGGCTTAGAAGTGTATGTTCTGTGCTTTGAATTATTAGAAGAAATGCTGCTTTACACCATAGAAGTGAGAACACATGGCAGACACTGCTGCCCATCACTGATATGTACCATGACTGAAAATAAAAATTTAGAGGAAAGAGAACAAAAAAAGTCACATCCTTGCATAGATATATATAGATATAGATACAGATATAGATATAGAGATATAGATATAGAGATATATAGATATAGATAGATATGTCAATCACTTTAGATAACACTTCATTCACTACTGGAATGGGCTGCCCGGGGAGGTGGTGGAGTCACTGTCCCTGGAGGTGTTCAAGGCAGGTTTGGATGTGGCACTTGGTGCCATGGTCTAGTCTCGAGGTCTGTGGTAATGCGTTGGACTTGATGATCTTTGAGGCCTCTTCCAACCTTGCTGATACTGTGATACTGTGATAAGTGTGACAAACAACTCCACAGACATCAAGAAAGACGGGGAGAAGGTGGTCAAGGTGCTGGAGCAGAGATTCCACTGCAGCCTGTGATGAAGACCATGGTGAGGCAGGATGTACCCCTGCAGACCATGGAGATCCATGGTGAAGCAGATACCCACTTGCAGCATGTGGAATACCCCATGCTGGAGCAGATGAATGCCTGAAGGAAGCTGCAACTGTGGAAATGCAAGAAGAAGAAATGTAAGAAAGAAAAATAATGAGCTGTGTAGAGAGTGAGCAGCCTTGGTTCCCAGATCTAGAGGATGTCTCCCACGTGGGAGAGAAGAACCAGCTGAGATAACAGGCCAAGTGGCACGGGAAAAACAAGGCATGAAGTCTGTTAAAAACAGGGCTGTACATCATCTGTATTATGTTAATGTTTTGTTTGTATGATGGTATGAAAAAGTAAATCTGGCTGTAATAAGGGGCACTCGCATGGAATAGAGGCACCTGCAACAATCTGAAAGTTGTTGCTGCTTTTGTCCGTTACTGACAGCGACACTGCAACCCTGTGNATATATATGTATATATATATATATGAAGCATATTAGATGGCACATCTTAAAATGTATCTACTTAAAGCTAATTCAGCTTCATTTCAAAATGGATTTTGTAAAGTGGTCCATGTAAGTTTGAAGGACAGACCTAATTTCTCAGTCCCACAGGGCAACCTCTGAAGGAAACCTCCAGCAAGTGGCATTTTATCTTAGCATGAAGACAGAAATCAAAAGTGGAAGAGTTTTCTTGGTTTGATGTGGGTTTCTTGTTTGTTTGTTTTGATTATTTTTTTTATTTAGTTTTTGAGAGTCTGATGGTTTGCCACTTTTGAATCAAATCCTTGATGGCATTTAAGTACTTGTTTAAAAGAATTTCCACTGCTCTCATTTCTAATTAAAAGTTATAAAATGCATTCTTTACCCAGGAGATTAGATCAGAGCCCTTCCATCCTATTTAAAACAAAGCAAGCCAGTAATAAGTCCTTGAAACCCCTTCTAATCTATTATATAAATATTTATTTAACCAGTTTTAAAATGCTAATTATTTACCAGAGAGACCAGGACAACTTCTACAAAGTTACTGTGGTTGGAAATATAGTTTTTGAGGTTTTTTTTTTAAAGTACCCTGTGCCTAATAGCTTGAAACAGTTCCACTACAAGATGTTTAAGTCTTTCTGGCAAATGAATATTTTGGTTGCTATCTTTTAATGTATCTCATTTATCTGTAATCCAAGGAGATTTTTTTTTCCCCCCCCTAGGCATCTATTGACTGCATTCATTGCTAATTAACTATTGGCTTAGAAGTGTATGTTCTGTGCTTTGAATTATTAGAAGAAATGCTGCTTTACACCATAGAAGTGAGAACACATGGCAGACACTGCTGCCCATCACTGATATGTACCATGACTGAAAATAAAAATTTAGAGGAAAGAGAACAAAAAAAGTCACATCCTTGCATAGATATATATAGATATAGATACAGATATAGATATAGAGATATAGATATAGAGATATATAGATATAGATAGATATGTCAATCACTTTAGATAACACTTCATTCACTACTGGAATGGGCTGCCCGGGGAGGTGGTGGAGTCACTGTCCCTGGAGGTGTTCAAGGCAGGTTTGGATGTGGCACTTGGTGCCATGGTCTAGTCTCGAGGTCTGTGGTAATGCGTTGGACTTGATGATCTTTGAGGCCTCTTCCAACCTTGCTGATACTGTGATACTGTGATAAGTGTGACAAACAACTCCACAGACATCAAGAAAGACGGGGAGAAGGTGGTCAAGGTGCTGGAGCAGAGATTCCACTGCAGCCTGTGATGAAGACCATGGTGAGGCAGGATGTACCCCTGCAGACCATGGAGATCCATGGTGAAGCAGATACCCACTTGCAGCATGTGGAATACCCCATGCTGGAGCAGATGAATGCCTGAAGGAAGCTGCAACTGTGGAAATGCAAGAAGAAGAAATGTAAGAAAGAAAAATAATGAGCTGTGTAGAGAGTGAGCAGCCTTGGTTCCCAGATCTAGAGGATGTCTCCCACGTGGGAGAGAAGAACCAGCTGAGATAACAGGCCAAGTGGCACGGGAAAAACAAGGCATGAAGTCTGTTAAAAACAGGGCTGTACATCATCTGTATTATGTTAATGTTTTGTTTGTATGATGGTATGAAAAAGTAAATCTGGCTGTAATAAGGGGCACTCGCATGGAATAGAGGCACCTGCAACAATCTGAAAGTTGTTGCTGCTTTTGTCCGTTACTGACAGCGACACTGCAACCCTGTGGGAAGCCCACACTGGAGCAGGCTTCTGGCAGGACCTGGGGACTCCTGGAGAGAGAAGCCTACACTGAAGCAGGCTTGCTGGCAGTACTTGTGAACCCATGAGGGACCAACACTGGAGCGGTCTGTTCCTGAAGGAGTCTATCCCATGGAAGTGTCCCACACTGGAGCAGCTCATGCAGAGCCCTATCTTGTGGGAAGGACTCACACTGGAGAAGTGCATGGAGCACTGTTTCCTGTGGGAGGTACCCCGATGAAACAGGGCAAGAGTGTAAGGAGGAAAGAATGGCAGAGACAACATGCAATGAACTGACCACCGCTCCCACTCCTCCCTTCACCCCTGAGTCACTGGTGAAGAGAAGACAGAAAATTTGGAGTATGTTCATGCCTGTGAAGAAGGAAGAGATGGGAGAAAAGTGTTTTAGGATTTAATTTCTATTTCTCATAATCCTTCACTAATTTGATTGGCAACAAATTACACTAATTTTCCTGAGTCAACCCTGTTTTGCAGATGACAGTAATGGCTCGGTGATCTCTTTGTCTTTGTCTCAGCCCAAAGACTTTTGTCATATATTCTCTCCTCTGTCCTGCTGAGGAGAAGTGATAGAGTTGCTTTGAGGGGCACCTGGCATTCACCCAAGGTCAATCCACCATAACACCATATCCTCACTTTTGTTCACCCAAACAAAGATACACTCCTTACGTTTGCAACCAATATTCCATAATGAGAATATCCTTCTGCAAGTATTGCAACAGGCAGGATAGGAAAGGCAAAAACTATTTTCCCAGAAGACAACAAAATAACACAACATATTGCTAGCATATGAAATGCTATGGCCAAGTAGAGCATCTCATTAGTAGCTATATCCAGCTGAGTTGTGGAAGTTGACATGAAGTCACCTCTGGCAGTAGGCAGTGTAGAGGTGGCTGACTGAGTGCTGCATGGAGGAGTTCAAATGGTGTGGCTCAGCAGTGTTTTTCTCTCTCATCTGTTTGGGGCCAGAAAATGGGACCAAGCAAATTCTGTTGGAGACAAGGAGGAATTTATCATGTGGGCTGAGACATCAACCAGCACAGGAGGAACAGCTCTTTTTTTTCATATCCTCTTCCATGATGTAGAACACCTTTAGTGTCTTTTTTTTTATACTTTCCATTCTGTCTAGTACATGTGGGTGCAGGATAATGCCTGCTGGAGAGGAAAATGCTTTTGGTTGTTGTTGGCATTGTATCCAGTACTGCTAACAGAGAAGCCACAGTCTGTTCCCACATCAACTAGTTGGGCTGTGTTGCTTTTGACAGCTGTCTCCATCACAGCGAATACTAACTCTGATAGCCAGCACCTAATTTCTCAAGAGAGAAAGTAGAGTGTCATGTAAAGTAATTGTAAAGGGCTTTGTCTTAGATTTTTTTTTTCTTTTCAGTTTATATTCCTCTGTAATATAAGCATGAAGAATATACTAAGTTGGCTAAGGTTCATCAGCATTCATAGTTTAGAGGAAGAGTCATTTGATTTTTTGACATGCATATTGATTTTAAAGAATGAACCCTGAATATAACTGGAAAACAAAAGCATTTCAAAGATCTCTGACTAATATTCTGGAGCCTGTTTTTAAATCTCTAGACAATGCATTTGAACACCACATCTAAGTCACTCTTTTATCTCCTCCATTAGTGTTATTCTCAGTGCTGTAACTCCTGTGCTCACTTTTGGCATTTGCTATCAAAGAGTTTTGAAACTAACCTGTGTTTAATTCATGAGTCTATTTCAGGTAGGAACGTGTTGCCCAGACCTTTTGGAGAGATTTTGAAAAACTGAAACTGCAACTCTTGATCTACCTTGCATTGCAGTGTCTCTTTCCCTTATTTTCAGCATCGTGATAGTATCTGACTATGAGAGGGGTCTAGACCTCACGTGTAGTCCTCTAGTTGAAACAAAACAGCTCTTTGCTTACAAACAACAGCTTTATTTGCACTTCAGTGGACAGCAGAAATACCTGAGTATTTGATTTTCAGTTATGTATCATTACTCTAAATGACATTCTGATCTCCCAAATGCAGTAGTTCACAAGGAGGCTCATGAGCGTGTGAATAGCTGCATTTCATAGCTCTGTTCAAGAACCCATGTTTCAATTACAGATCCCATAATGGATTTCTAAGAAGTAAATCTAATACCTAAAGGATGGAATTTTTTTTTTCATTACTTACCAAGTTCAATTATCTATGCAAAATAAAGTTTTATATATATATATAATGAAATATGAAATATAAAAGATAAAATATTATATACCACATACCATATATTATATATTATATATTATATATTATATATTATATATTGTATATTATATATTATATATATGGCTTTTTATATATATTTTTTTTATTGTATATTATATATTATATATTATATATTGTATATTATATATTATATATATGGCTTTTTATATATATTTTTTTTTACCTACATCTCTATATATAAAAAGTTATATATAGATATAAAACCAGAACAAAATGCAAATAATAAAAGCCCATCAGGAGAAATACAAAGAGGAAATCTGTAGTCCTGAAAGAAAAGAAAACTCTAGAATTAATTATAATAATTTGGTGATCCAAAAGACCCTCAAAAGCAGAGACAGTTTCCCACGCTTGAGAACTTTGCTCCCAGTCTTTGAGTTCCAGTATGCTGAAGGGGAGGGCCATGTGAGGACCAGAGCTCATAGCAGAAGAAGAAACAAGAATGATTAGGTGGTTTTGCCTGAAAAAGAGCCATCATGAAAAGTAGAGTTCCAGATAACCACTTTATGTGAGGTCAGGAGTCTCTGAGCTTTCCTGAGTATTTAGATCAGTGCTGGAGCTTGATGGAGTTGGATTTTTGTTTTGTTTTGGGTTTTTTTTTTTCTTTCTATTTGTCTTTATGAAATGATGACTTGAGTGCTCTTCCAAACAATCTTCTTGTTTACTTACTTTTTCTTGAGATGGTCTCTCTTCAAGCATGCAGCCCTGTATGGCTTCCTCCTCTGTTTACATACACATGATTTTGGGAAGGAATACAACCAATTCACAAAGTTTCTGTATTTGTGCATGTCTCAGTCACAAATCTGGGAATTGCAAGGAATGCAGAGTAATGCAGTAAATAGTAGAGCATTGTGTTCTTGATTTTTTTTTTATTAATCTCTGTTTAATAGCAGTATTTTTTAAAAATGTAACTAAATATACATTTATTTATTTATGTTTAATTTACAGTGGCTATCATATTTCTGTGCACTTAACATGCTGGTAGTTGAGTAATTATAACTCTTACAATGTTAAACAGAATGCTAAATGCATTTCCTGCCCCCGTACCAGGCCAGTGAATTGTGTTGATACTGGTGAAACCATGTTCATTTTAATCAGGTGACCTTACAGGTATTTTGTATAGCAAAGACAAAAATCTCATGAGAAGCAGATGCAGCAGGCAGCTTGAAAGTTCAAAAAAAGTGACTGTCTGTAGAAACAATATGTTGTAGTATAGGTTGCCTTGGCTCCAGACTCTGTATTGCAGGTGCAAAATACAGTGATTATATTAATAATATATTTAATCGTGAGCTGCTGTAAGCAAACCAATCCAGTTGCGATGTCTCAAAAGTTTTGTGATACTTGTGAGCTACAAATGCACAGAGTGATCTATGGCCTGAGCCTCTGAAGCAATAAAATCTGTAACTTTTTTGTCAACTTAAACTCTAGTTATGGCATATGGGCAGCCTCTCTTAGGGCTGCTGTGCTCTGGTGCCTGTCTCTTATTGAAAGGCCCCAAATTCTTATGTCACAAAGGTTCAAATTTGGAGCAGTTCTCCTTGAATCTGAGGGGTTACAGAGCTTTAAAAAAAACAAACCAAAAAAAAACCCAAACAAATAAAATGAAAGAGTGGGAACAAAGTGTTTCTTGCATCTTGCAAGTTGCTGAGGGGTTGAGGGTCTTGGTAGGAAAGCCAAAAAGGTGATTGCAGTTCACATGATTGTATGAGTATAAGTCTTGGATAATTACACTCCTGATTTATGCCATGGCAGTTGGGAAGAGAATCACAAAGTTTGCAGTCTGTTCAGAGAACCAAGGATGAAATTTGTCCTACCCCAGACATGATGTCATATTCAGCACATTTGAAAAAAGAAAAGCATTCATCCAGGTTTTCAGTAATGCCTTTTTGGCAACTGTCTTCTTAGATTTCACTTCTACAATGACAGCACTGTTGTGATTCGAGCTACTTCGATGCACTATAGCTGCTGCATCACTCAGGGTCTTCCACTCTGCTCACACACACACACCACACATGCAGACTGCTAAAGAAAGATTATTCACTACCACGTTACTCAATTCCCCTGTCATACTCTGGTTCCAGTGGATCTAAACAGTCATAAACCTTGAGCAATGCAGTAGTAAATCAAACACGTATTTGCACACACACACACATACACACACACATACAAAATCTTTCCCTCAGAGAGTTATGAGACTACTACTTGCTTTACTATGAGTAAATTCATAACCTTTCATGTTTTTAAAGAGAAGAATATGCATAGAATAAATGTATCTTAATGAAATATCTTTAAGAAGTAAAACAAGAACAAAAGCAAATATTAACGGAGGGATATTTACTGTTAAAAGCATTCTTAAGCAAAAGGTCAGGTTCTCTGTTGGTCAGCTGATGTAAGTTGGAGCAGCTCCATTGCCTCTGGTGGAGCTGTGCCAGTTTATCCAATGTGTATGCTCTGGCTCAGGATGCCCTGAAAGTCAAATAACTGAATTGCAATCTTAAAAGCCTCCCCTACCATGCTGTGAAATTGCAATTGCTATTAGCAGCTATATTTTATTTTTTTTAACAAAAACATTTGCATACGCAAATTATTCACATTGCTTTATTTTTCCTTTGTCAGTTCAGCAAAACAAAACAAAACAAAACAAAATGAAACAAAAAAAGAAAAATTCAAGTTGTCATAACCTCACATTTAGCCAGTGAAAGAGTAATCTTGAAAGGAGAACATTGTTTACAAACTGGACACACACCCTGTTGATTTTTGTCTAAAATTTGCACGTCATAAAGCAAGTAGAGTTTTGTTTGTTTGGGGTTTTTGTTTTGTGTTAAAACCTTCTTCAGATATTATTATACAAAAATATTCATATGCAGGTAATAAAGATTTATTTTTTTTTTAAACATCCAACTTTTTTAAACCTAAAGCAAAGTCACACCAAAAGTTTTCTTTTTTTTTTTTTCTTTTTGTGTTTTTCTAATCTAGACAAAGTACACTTTGTGCTTTAACAAACCTATGGCATCATGTGCTCTTTACAAGTGAATATGCTCATGTGTCACTTATTCATCAAACAATGCAGAACTTGCCTACTTTGGTGGATTTTATTTCCCTTCATCCTCTTCTTATTCCTCTCCCTGTGTTATTTGTGTTCATATATATGTGTGGAAAAGTTAAGGCAAGTGCAATCAGAGTTACAAAAAATCGCTATTTCTATTGCTAACGTGTGCAGCATTCATATTGGGTGAGTGATGTCTTTGCACCTGTAAGAATAAAAANTATATATATTTTTTAAATAAATATAAGTTAATCTCTCTAGGTAAAATAATACACGGTAGGCATAAATATAGGTTGATGTATCTCTGCTGAAATTTAGTGCTTCTGTTTGAACTTCTGTGTATTTTGAACAAAGTGTTTGAAGGCAGAGGCATATTTTCTGGGTTCCAGTCATACCTGTAGCCTTAAAGAAAGGCTTAATAAGAGAGCATGTGGTAATCTATGATTTGTATGTCAATGGGAATGAACACTTGGAAAAGACAATGATGTAGAATAACCACAAATTCTGGGTCTGATTCTGCTCTATTTCTCTATTTATTTATGTTTGTTCCCCACCAGTTATGCAAAACATCAATTCTGCTGACTTGAGTAGAATCAGTTTGGATTTTTACAAACCATCGAATAAAATAAGAAGGATCCCAAAGCCTAGCATGGCATTTGTTTTTTCATTCCCTCAAAGTAAACTATTTTGAAGTTGGTCAATATGCATTTATATGGCTAATATATGTGCAGGCATTCAATACGAGCTACAGAGCACTTCAGCTGTGGTTGCTCCCAGGATTACAGGAGGCCAGCTGAGAGCTTTGTTAACAAATGCTTTACTGAGATGCTTACCCAGCCATTAACTTTGAACAACGTAGACTGTTCCTACTTGAGTTTGTGTTGTGCACTCTGTTTATGGACAGCCAGCTCCTTCTTAAGCTGAGTAAAGCAATGGAATGCAATTAAATAAACTAAACCTCCTAAACAAAAAGTGCCTGGTAAAAAGATGCTGCAATTGGTGTTAGAATCAAACAATTCTCTATAGGCTTGTTTCTTTATTTTACTACAGTTTTTTACTTTATTTATTTTACTATATTTTCAGATTTGTGTGAAGTGAAGGTGGTGATTTTTTTCTTCTACTGTTCAACCAGGCATGTGTTCATTTTTACAAAGGTACTTTTGGTCAGTTTGTTTTCTCACCTTCTGAAGATAGTGCAGTTCTGTTCAATATGCTAGTAACAATATTTAGCTATGAAAGGGTGCTTATGCTTGTTTATGTGCCATGAGTATGGCACTGGTAACTGCACAGACATAGTGTGCTTTAATTGCAAAAGTCATACATGACTTAAAATTGTGAGTTACAGCAGTGGATATTCAGATATAATGTTGGAAAGATAATTCTATTTCACTATAAGAACTAAGATGAATGTTTTGTTCTTCTTTCAGCATGATCAACTGACTGTGTTGGCTGCTCCACCATTGCACAGCACTGGGCAGCTGCCTGCTTTAACTTTATTAGCTGCATTGAAAACAATCAACAAATCTGCAAAACTTTATAATGAAGCCAAAATGTTACGTTATTTTTTAAAATGGATTTGATGATTAATATGATAATAAAATATTCCTAGATCATATTTTTATAGGACATATAAAATAAGTTATAACCAGTGACTATCTAGGGCAGCAGGACAGGAACAGGTATGGGAAGGATCACAGAATCACAGAATTAAGCAAGTTGGAAAGAACCTCCAAGCTCATGGAGTCTGAACTATCTCCTAATCCTTCTAATTAACTAAACCATGGCACTAAGTGCCTCATCCAGCCTCCTCTTAAACACCTTCAGAGACAGATATGCGCATTCTAGTCAGGTATTTGAAACAATGAATGATTATATTGTACATTTCCACTGATTCATCGTGACTTTAAAATGTCTGATTTAATTTTATAAGTCTCAAGAAAACCTTGGCAAGCTGACAGATGGCAATGAGAAGGCCAAAAGAAGGAGACCTTAGGTTTCTCACAAACCCCTCGTGTCTTTGTGGGCATGTGGCATCAAACTCACTACGTTAAAGACTCCATGTGCTATGGCATCTGAAAGCACAATTTGCCTTCCCAAAATCTCCTNTCAAACAATGCAGAACTTGCCTACTTTGGTGGATTTTATTTCCCTTCATCCTCTTCTTATTCCTCTCCCTGTGTTATTTGTGTTCATATATATGTGTGGAAAAGTTAAGGCAAGTGCAATCAGAGTTACAAAAAATCGCTATTTCTATTGCTAACGTGTGCAGCATTCATATTGGGTGAGTGATGTCTTTGCACCTGTAAGAATAAAAACTGGTGAAAATAAAAAAAAAAAACCAAAACCAAAAAAACTGTTTCATATGTTATAATAGTTACAAAAAGCTGTTCAGTTTTATAGATGTGACTTGGTGAAATTCCCAAAAAGTTAGGATAACATAAAACATATTCTTCTTTAAAGTAACATACACTGAAAGTAGGTAACATTTTGCTCATGATTCTCTTGCTTCTCAGCAATGTCTATAGTATCACTATAAAAATTTAGATGTTTCAGCTATGACCCATCTCATTTTTTAAAATTTCATTTCATTTCATTTCCATTAATTTAAATTTTATTTTATTTTATATATATATTTTTTAAATAAATATAAGTTAATCTCTCTAGGTAAAATAATACACGGTAGGCATAAATATAGGTTGATGTATCTCTGCTGAAATTTAGTGCTTCTGTTTGAACTTCTGTGTATTTTGAACAAAGTGTTTGAAGGCAGAGGCATATTTTCTGGGTTCCAGTCATACCTGTAGCCTTAAAGAAAGGCTTAATAAGAGAGCATGTGGTAATCTATGATTTGTATGTCAATGGGAATGAACACTTGGAAAAGACAATGATGTAGAATAACCACAAATTCTGGGTCTGATTCTGCTCTATTTCTCTATTTATTTATGTTTGTTCCCCACCAGTTATGCAAAACATCAATTCTGCTGACTTGAGTAGAATCAGTTTGGATTTTTACAAACCATCGAATAAAATAAGAAGGATCCCAAAGCCTAGCATGGCATTTGTTTTTTCATTCCCTCAAAGTAAACTATTTTGAAGTTGGTCAATATGCATTTATATGGCTAATATATGTGCAGGCATTCAATACGAGCTACAGAGCACTTCAGCTGTGGTTGCTCCCAGGATTACAGGAGGCCAGCTGAGAGCTTTGTTAACAAATGCTTTACTGAGATGCTTACCCAGCCATTAACTTTGAACAACGTAGACTGTTCCTACTTGAGTTTGTGTTGTGCACTCTGTTTATGGACAGCCAGCTCCTTCTTAAGCTGAGTAAAGCAATGGAATGCAATTAAATAAACTAAACCTCCTAAACAAAAAGTGCCTGGTAAAAAGATGCTGCAATTGGTGTTAGAATCAAACAATTCTCTATAGGCTTGTTTCTTTATTTTACTACAGTTTTTTACTTTATTTATTTTACTATATTTTCAGATTTGTGTGAAGTGAAGGTGGTGATTTTTTTCTTCTACTGTTCAACCAGGCATGTGTTCATTTTTACAAAGGTACTTTTGGTCAGTTTGTTTTCTCACCTTCTGAAGATAGTGCAGTTCTGTTCAATATGCTAGTAACAATATTTAGCTATGAAAGGGTGCTTATGCTTGTTTATGTGCCATGAGTATGGCACTGGTAACTGCACAGACATAGTGTGCTTTAATTGCAAAAGTCATACATGACTTAAAATTGTGAGTTACAGCAGTGGATATTCAGATATAATGTTGGAAAGATAATTCTATTTCACTATAAGAACTAAGATGAATGTTTTGTTCTTCTTTCAGCATGATCAACTGACTGTGTTGGCTGCTCCACCATTGCACAGCACTGGGCAGCTGCCTGCTTTAACTTTATTAGCTGCATTGAAAACAATCAACAAATCTGCAAAACTTTATAATGAAGCCAAAATGTTACGTTATTTTTTAAAATGGATTTGATGATTAATATGATAATAAAATATTCCTAGATCATATTTTTATAGGACATATAAAATAAGTTATAACCAGTGACTATCTAGGGCAGCAGGACAGGAACAGGTATGGGAAGGATCACAGAATCACAGAATTAAGCAAGTTGGAAAGAACCTCCAAGCTCATGGAGTCTGAACTATCTCCTAATCCTTCTAATTAACTAAACCATGGCACTAAGTGCCTCATCCAGCCTCCTCTTAAACACCTTCAGAGACAGATATGCGCATTCTAGTCAGGTATTTGAAACAATGAATGATTATATTGTACATTTCCACTGATTCATCGTGACTTTAAAATGTCTGATTTAATTTTATAAGTCTCAAGAAAACCTTGGCAAGCTGACAGATGGCAATGAGAAGGCCAAAAGAAGGAGACCTTAGGTTTCTCACAAACCCCTCGTGTCTTTGTGGGCATGTGGCATCAAACTCACTACGTTAAAGACTCCATGTGCTATGGCATCTGAAAGCACAATTTGCCTTCCCAAAATCTCCTTCTTGGAGTGTCTACAATATGAAAAACCGATTGAAATGGGAGCTAAGGAAATCTAGCAGCTCTTTGCTATGCAATGTGCTGCAATGTGTACAGATAGAACATTTTCAGTCTAGTTTATGACTACTTCAGTTCTCTGGAGTTCAGCTGCATTCTTTCTAATGTGACTGTGGTATGACTATACTAGTGTAGTGCAAAAATATTCCAGTCCTTATGTCTCTTTCAATATGAAACCAAAATAAAATAGGGAAAGAAAAAAAAACCAAACACCACCACCAAAAAAAAAAAAAAACAACCAATCAACAAACAATAAAAAATAAACCCCAAAGCAACAACAACAACAGAAGAAAAAAAGAAAAAAAAACCCCACAACACCCAAAAAGCAATAGGAAATGGTAAAAGGAATAAAAACATCCCTGAAAATTATATGCATGTGCAGTTCAGTCTGACTCCAGCTTCTTATGCTCTAGATTGCTCTTTGCTAAGATCTTGGAAGAAACATAGGAGTAATGTGCCCAAGATAATTGAATGAGGGATTTTTCTGCAACCTTCCCTAAAGGACAGCTTGACAAGTGTCTTTTAAGCAGATAGAATTTTTGCTGCTGTTTCACATTCTAACACTAAAAAAAAAAAAAAATAGGTGTAGCAATGCCATTTGCTATATAGCATTGAGAGCTATTCACAATCTCTTTTGTTTAGAAGAGTGAAAAGGTAGGTGGAAATAATAGGAGATGAACCATAGTGACATTAATTATTATTTACAAGGATAGGAACTCTGGCGGATATTCCTATGGTTCGGTTATATGCTCTCATCTAGAAAAAACAAACCAAAGCAAACAAACAGAAAAACCCAAACCCCAGATACATTTCTCACTTCTAACAGGGTTGCATAAATAGCTTCAGATATCATCCAATAGGTGAAGGAAGTACTTGGTAAATTCGACTATCTAGTCTCCTACAGGCAAAGAATGTCTGTTATCTCCCATGGCAGCAGGACTAGATGAGTACTAGTCATGACCACCCACCTGGTCAAGACAGGACCAGGAAACACTTCTGCTATACTCCCCCAACTCACTTCACCACTACCTGCATATCTGTGTCACAGCGTCACTTAACAATGACCTGGTCCCAGATTTGTCACCTTGCAGCACACAGAAAAAAATCATCCTGTGAAGAAGCTCAGGATTTTGAAACTTCCTTGGGGTTTTATGAGAGTACTATTTATTTTATTTTGGTCCAGTGTTCTATGAATAAATGATTTCAAGTTAAAATACCTATGTATAGGCAAGATAATATATAAAGTGCTTTGGGTGATGTAATTAAGATTTGAGAGTGGTCGTTGCAACAATTCCCCCCTCCCCCCTAGATACAGCACGTTTTGCAGATCCATGTCTTTTGTTGAGGTAGGGATAGGTTGGTGGTCTTAAATAAGAAGCCTGATGTCACCAAACTGGTTTGCTAACATAGTTGGAGAGACAATTGTGTCACTCTTTTCCTCTCTGCTTTGTATTTATGTAATTGTTCCACGTGAAGCTGCCTGGGTTTTAAGAAGAACAAAGTTCTAATGTGATGCTGAAGGTACACATATAGTACTAATTGTTTAATTTTTCTACTGAAACCTCCTTAAGAACTTAATTAGGGCTTCAGTGAGCTGTTCATTAGAGAATACTAACTCTGCAAAAGAATTTATTCTAAGGCAGTAAATACATTTATGCTTGTGTTTTAAACTTATATTGAAGAGAAACATTAAAACAACAACAAAAAATTCTCTGTGATTTGTCAGGCAAAGAATAAAGAGAAAATGTAAACCCGCTTCTCACATAACTTTCTACAGAACAGCAGGAGAAAACAAGCCTCCCTGAATAATAAAAAAAAAAGGGGGGGAAAAAAAGAGCCCTTTAAAACCAGGTTGAAATAGGGTTTCGCAGTTGCAGTGATTGTTTATTTTTGATCTTCAAGTGTGTGTGCAAACCCCACAGCTTAAAGGCAGTTGCATGAGTGAAAATATTTTGAGCCCATGAGTGACCTTTTAAAGACTTTCTTCTTACTTCGCAGGAGGAGTTTCACCCCAGGACAGTGTCAAGATGTTGCTTCACATGAGCACTCTACAAGGATGTGAAAAATGGTGTGTGAGCTGAGAACTAAAACATTTTTTACAAATCAAAGCTTTGCTCCCATAAGTCTCTTCTCAGGGAAGACATCTACTTAGGTTAAACACCTCTGCAAAGAGTTTTGTGCTTGTGCTTCTAATACAGCCTGCAGGGTACGGGGAGACAAGAAGATGGGATGGGATGGAAATTGCTGTGAGGGAGCCACTCCATCTGATTGAGATGGCAATTTCCTGTCATTATCATTGAGTGGACTGCACACTAATCCAGTAAGCTAACTTGTGCTCAGTGCTGGCTCTTTGCAGATTGAACAAATGGGAACCACTATCAGCTCTTTCTACTCTTCTAGCTGCTTTGCAATAGAGTTATCTATGCTCAGCAAGCTGACAGCACTCACACTTACTGTTTGTAACATCAAGGCTTACTGCACACCTTCTTTGTGTGTTGCCTACAGTGGGCGTAAGAGTGATGATGTATTGAGTCTATAGCTCCTTCTGCATCAACCTTACATAGGTGTTACTAAAGATGATGGTAAAAGGGCCTTGTGCTCTCCCTCTCCCACATGATCTCCCCACTGCAGAGCATCTCAGTCACAGCCATGCGGAGCAGTTCCTCGTTCTACTGTCTCACGCTTCTGGGTGTTTGAGTGCGTGGGCACAGTAAGCATTATTTTTTCCTGGATGATTATGTATTTATGAGAGGGGCAGAGAAAGAGCTAATATTTGATAAACTGGGAAAGGTAAGTTTGAAAAGCACATCCATTTTATTCTTGGAGTCATTTGTATGTTCTTTCTATCATACCTTGACAGTTAAGAGAGATATCTTTACAAAAGATATTAAGGATATATGAATCAAATTCTTAGCTCTCAAATGTTGCCTCAAATTGTTTTCCCAGCAAAGATGTTTGAACTTCCTGTAAGTTCAGTGCTAGATAAAGATTACCTATTTTTTTTAACATTTAGATTTTAAGAACCATGTTATTCTTAATTATTATTCTTAAAAGAGAAAGATTTTAATTGGCTATCAAATGTTTCTGAAATTACATTATTTAGGGTATTGGATATAAGAATGCTCTTAAGCCTTTGGAATCAAATTGGTTACAATAACAAGCAGAACACTTTCCTTCCTTCAACAGCTCTTAATCTCAATATACTATTTTTTTAGTAATCTGAGCTTCTTCAGGAGTTATCTATTTTCCAAAAACAAAACAAAACAAAAAGATATGGGGCCTGCCTTTGTAATTTCTGCTCTGACTACTTAATGAGGCTGAATTCTCTTGAATCCCACCCACAAGGCATACTAGTTCCGAGCAAAGGTCAAACTTTGTCTTAAAACAAACAAAAACCATAGGAAAACTCTGAACAGCTGAAACATTTCTAGTTGTTTCATTCCCCAGGGCAACAGCTCCAAGTTCTGGAACACTAACTCAAGGCCAGCTGGAGAAGTGTGATGCCGCTAACACATCTTCTTGGAGGGTATAACCAATGCTCATGAGAAATAGCCCAGAAAAAAATTACATCGCAAATGTCGGCTCAGTATCCATATTAAACTCAGTGAATCTCAAAGGAAGTACACAAGGTGCTCTCCACTCAGTAGGCTATTTAGGAGGGCAAGAGGTTTACAGAGGAAAAATGCAGAAGTACTTGCAGCATTCATTATACAAGGAGACTCGTTATGATATTGCTTTTTTTTTTCCTGATGCCAATCATTATTTTCTTGCTCAGCTGAGAAATAGGTTAAAAAAAAAAAGAAAAGAAAAAAACGTGTTCTAATAACAGTAAATCAAATAAGGGGTGGGTGTGAAGGAATATAGTTACTTTCGATAATAGCCTAAGCTGTTACCGAGATATTTTTAAAGCGATGACAGATTTCTGCCATCCTCTCTATCACAACAATAGAAGACGCACTGAAAACTCTCTGTGCTAGACTAGCTACAGCTACAAAATCATTCAGAAGTGTATTAGACATTCAGGGATGTATCGGGGTTGTGTGGATGGGCCCCTAAAAAAACAGTTGCTTGATGTAGGTCAGACAGAGTACAGAGCTTTGCATGATAAAAAAATGCCATAATCAGTTAAAAAAATATGTGGTTATTTGGACCTTTCTTCTCCACTGGCATTTACCCTATTTTTCAGCTTACTTTACTGCTAAGATTTTTACTTTTTTTTTACCTTCAGAGTTTAATTAAATTCTCCTCATTTTCTTCTTTTTCTTCATTTTTTTTTCCAGATCAAGAATGAAAGAATCCTGCTTACCAGACCAGATTCCCACAAATCACTGCTGCATCTATAATTTAAATGTGTCATTAATGCACAACATCCAAGTAAAACTTAGTGAATTTTAATCAGGTGGGTATAACAAGCTTTCCAATTATTTTGAAGTTGATTATCACCCATTATGCAACACACACATGGTTTTCACAGCTGTCTAGTAATAGGAAAATCCTAGTTTGCATCTAAGCCTAACAGTTATTTAGCTCTGAACCAGATTGTATTGGAAATGTTTGATGTTGGCTGCCAGGTGATAACTGTAGCCCTACTAAAATGCAGGAGACATTTTCCTGCTGCTTTCCTTGCAGCCAAGATTTCAGCACGTCACAGACTGCAAATATGAATTCCTTTGCTCTTTGCTTTTGCAATTTTCTTCTCCCACACACATCAATCTTACACTCATTCACCTTTATTAGATTTACTCTCAAATCATACTGCTGCAACTGAGAACAGAATCAGACCCAGAAATGCGCTTTGCCTTCAAAATTATTAGCTGAATACTGTACAGAACCCTCCATTTCTGTCCAGCTAATATGTACTGTCCAAAGAACCTATATACTGAATTTCCACAGGTTGTGCAATGGAGTCCTTTAGCTTTACTGGACTACCCTGATCAGAGAGAGCCTTATAAAACAAAGCACCACAATTGGGTAATTCCCATGCATAGAATCCACATACAGACGGTAAGTTAGTGACCAGTCAGAGTAAGTTTGTCCAATCATCACACTGCGCAGTTTTTAAAGTAAAGTGCTATTTGCTTATGGCTAAACCTTATGTGTGGCTATTGCATGCACATTTCCTGCTGTGTTGTCAAAAACTGGAACGCCTTCATCAAAAGAAAAACAAAAAACCAGAAAAACAAAAAAAAAAAAAGAGGATGAAACCTAAGCACTAGGGCAATGACAAGTTTGATTTTTTTCCATTTTATTTTGTGTTCCAACAGAGCTTCTGTCAAACATAAACCATGTGAACACATAACAGTTTCCTTCACTGTTCCCCACACAGAGCTGTTCATCAAGGAGGAATACTAAGGAGGAATGTTTCTAAAGCCATAGATAGCTTCTCCGTTTATTTCAGGTTTTGTTCTGTGATTTATTTACTTTTTTTTTTTTCCTTTTTCTTTTGTTTAATATTATGACAAAACATTCTAAGAAAATTGTTTTTGTTTTTTAAGTAGTGTGAATATCAAATAGTATCCATCAATCCCTGAATCATGCTATTCAAAGTGCTTTAAATCTACACTAAAAATAGAACAACAGAAAATTACTCCCCGTGTGGCTAAGGAAACATCTACAGATCATCTAAATGTGACTGTGGTCAGATAGTTACATCCTACACTTATTCCACATCCCAGTCTTTACCACGGGGAATGTAAAGGGTGGAGGAGAAAGGGGAATAAACAATGCATTGCTTTCAGAGGATACTCGGGTATTTGGCATCCAGTCGAATGAAGGAAATGCCTTTAGTGCCTGACAGGTGTCTCTAAGAACAAATAAAAAACTGCTTTCTTACACTACGAAAATAACCAAATGTGCAAAGCTCTCTTAAAATTTTACCTGGCCTAGCAGCTCCATTTCCATTTTGTGGATATTTGGCACATGTCCAGAGGGAGACACCATAATAAAGAACAAATGGTAGAAAAGAACTTGAGCAAACTGTCAGAGAAATAAGCCATTTTTAAGCAAATAAAAACCGGTGCACATCCCAAAGCTCCATCAGCTCGTTGTGTAGATACCGAGATTTCTTGACTTTCACATCATGAACATAGTCATTTCCACCCACTGTCAGTTCTGGATTACTCTCACAAACATCCTCCAAACTGCAATTTACCTGCTCTCTACTCATTAAGAAGACCAAAATCTTATAAGCTGCATTTTTTTTTTCTTTTCATTGTGACAATTAGGATGAACAAACCTCACAGTTCTGTTATGTCGTCCAACATCATTTAGCTACCGTAACATTCCCTAAAGCTAATTAATTACATAAATAGCCTATAAGGTCTGTTTGCCAGGATACCAGCTACATTTCTGCCAGGGCAATCACAACCATGACTACATGCCAGTGCTGCAGTCAGTAACTTTATCCCAGTGCCTCTGCTCTCTGATAGCAGAGATTAGCAGAGAGCTCGGCCTGGATATGTTGCAGAGCTGCAGCACAGCTCCTTTCTTTCTAAAACCAGAAGGGCCTTCTCCATTCTTTAAAACATAGGTAAGATGTCTGTTTCATTTGTCTAGATGTAAACATAGTAGGGTTTTCTTTTTTGTTCCGTGGTAGTCATGATACACACATTAGTTGAAACTCCTCAGAGATAGATAGAATCATACATAAAAAATAAATACTAATTTATTAATTCATTAAAGTGAATAAATTGGTTTTAATACTTCCAGGTCTAATTTAAATATTAATTTTGTATAAATAAAGTTTATTCTGAAAACATTGATCTTTGTTAGTATTCATGTCTTGTCTCTCTCTTTTTTTATTTCCTTTTTTTCTTTTTTGCCTGAGTTCTTATTGAAATCATGTTGAAATTCATAAAATTTTACTTATCATTACATGCTAAAACCAAATGAAAGAAGATTTCTTAATCCTGAATATATAATTTTAAAGCAAATACAGGTTTTGGAACAGTAAAATACAAAGGGTCTCTGTAACCCAAAGCAAAATAAGGTTTTATTCTGATTTTTTTCTCTTTTCTTTTTTTTTTCTTTCTTTTTTTTTTTTGGTTTTTTTTTAGAAAATAATACTTTCTATAATACAAAGTAATAAACCATCTACAATACTGTCTCTGTATTCCCCTTTGGTTTGGAAGTCATTGCTGTAAGTATCAGCAGGACTCTCTGCACTTCAGTGCCTATTGCCTCACTTGTTTTACTTGCCTGACAATTGCAAATGGTCTTATTTGAGGGACTTTGAAAGGGGGGAAAATTTAAAAAAAAAAAGTTAAATGTTTTTAAAATAAATTCCACAACCACATGAATGCTTTTTCAGGAGCTGTTAAAAATAGGGTTCGCTCTTATATTTATAAAAGAGATACAATCAACTCGTTCTTAAAATAATAATTAAAACGAAACAAAACCAAAGGAAAAAAAAACCAAAAAACAAACAACCCAAACCCACCAACCAAACCAAACCCAAGAAAGCAAAAATCAAAGCATCTCTAGTTTCTATACACTCTGTAGTGACTACTGTGAAGCAACCGATACAGATTGAGTATATTCTGTTGTTTGACAGGTATCTACCAAGTTACATGTTAGATGGTCAGACCGTGGTGTTACCCCAAAAAGGAGGTCACTTGTAAAGGCAGGGAAGGAGCAGTGCACATTATGGGAATAGAAATGAAACTGGAGCTTTCAGTGAGGGATGGGGTCCTTCTAAGAACAAATACTCCCCAAAAAGAGGTGAGCTGCAGCAGGCATGGCCTTCAGGAATCAGGCTAGGCAGGCCAACAAAATGGATAGTGCTTCTGATATCAACATAGCTTTGTCCAAGCATTCCCAAGAGAGGTTAAAAACAAACAAACAAACAAAAGGTCTAAAACTATACTAATGAAGCAAAAAGGTTTCCTATCTATACAGCAGTCTCTTCATTTAAAAAAATGTAAATATACAAATTCCAATGACATATAAAACAAAGTCGGAAATGTGAATGGGAAGAGACATGAGTAAAACAGGAAGACTGATGCTACAAAGAAATTGCAAAAAACATATGTACAAGACCCTGTTTTTCCTCGTGTGTGATCGATTGTAATGCATGTTTAACAGCAGCAGTCGAGGATGTAGTTCCAGGCACCGGACTGCAGACTCAGCTCCTACTCAAGGGAGTTGACAGCCCCTTGCATTTCGGTCACCAAATGACACTGGATATACTGGTCTCCCGTGGCAAGAGGGGCAGTATGGCACTGTTTGTGTGAGCCTCTTCTGGGTTCTGCTCCCTGTTAGTTTTTGTCTGTGGCCGCTGGCCGTTTATAAGTGTCATAGGGATGTTGCAGTAGGTATGCTGGTTACCTATTGAGGTAAGCGGCAGGGTGCCGGTCGGAGGTACATCGTATTCATAGCTTCTATAATAGTGTTTCTGGCGCATCTGCGAATGATATGTGTTATGAAAGGTGGAGCGCAGGTCTGGATGGGCAGTGGCAAGAGCAGTGGAGGTGGCAGCAGCCATGGAAATTGCCGAGACTGTCTGCAGTTCCCCAAAGGGCCCCTGCTCACTGACATCTAAAACCTGCTCGTGTGTGATGGGTTCAATCCTCTTAAAAGGCATTTCGTACTGTAAACGTTTCCAGAACTTGGAATTCAACTTGTTACATTTTGGTCCGTGCCATTTAATGACGGTGAGGAGCTTGATGGTGTGTTTCAAGGCCTCGACCTCCTGGTAGTTCATAACTCCTCGTAGTTCACTGCATTCAATCAGTATCACTTTGATTTCTCCCGTGACTAACATATTTCGAAGCCTCGTTTCCAGTTCAAAGATGCTCCAGCCTCTTCTTACCACATAATTTGGAGTCATGACGATGATGAGTCGCTTGCTTTGGTCTACACATCTTGCCACGTCTTCAATGTAGGCTACAAAATAAGACAATTGATCACAAATAAGTTCAAGAAAACACTCTGTTCCAACAGACTAGGGAGAAACAATAGAAGCAAACCATTATTTGTTTCTTTAAAAAATCTACTCAGCCTAGGCAGGCAACAGAGCAGCAGTTTTGTGTTTTGAGGTCTTGGTCTCAAATTCAAATAATATTCTAGCATGAACTGTAGGGTTAGATGATTCTTTTCCTTTCATGTCTCCACCACATACATTCACAAAACCAGTGTGATGTCCTCAAAATTAATGTTTAGCTTGCTGTAGAATTAAAAAAAAAAAAAAATCCATGCCATTGTTTGATGCTCTTCTTTGTCTGTACCAAGCATCCATTATTATCTCTAGTAAAAGATATTATAGAATCATGGAATCTTAGTAGATACCTCTCCTATGAAGACAGGCTGAGGGACCTGAGGTTGTTCAGCCTGGAGAAGAGAAGGCTCCAGGGAGACCTAATAGCAGCTTTCCCTGAAGGGAACCTACAAGAAGGCTGGAGAGGGACTGATTACCAAGGCCTACAGCAATAGGATGAGGGGCAATGGTTTAAATCAGAGAAGAGTGGATTTAGATTGGATGTTAAGAAAAAGTTCCTTACAATGAGGGTAGTGGAACACTGGAACAGATTGCTCAGGAAGGTGGTTGAGGTCCCATACCTTGGAGATACTCAAGGTGAGGCTTGACAGGGCTGTAGGCAACCCAGAATTGAGGATGTCCCTGCTCACAGCAAGAGGGTAGGACTAGAAGACCTCTGGAGGTCCCTTCCAGCCTGGATGATTGATTCTATGATTCTATATGGTTACATTGAGGTTATGAAGAATACTACAGCAGCTTAAAAAAAAAAATTGCTGCACATAGTTTGGTGTATGTGAAAGAAACATGAAAAAGATCTACTTGTATCAGGTGGAATCAAATCTAATTTTTAATCTCTGAGAATGATTCAGTACCACCATTAAAGTTTTATGTGCAATGAAAACTAACACAGTTCACTGCTCTGCTGTAGGTGATATTGCTCAACCCTTGCCTTAGGCCAAGGACAATTTTTTATTTCCTGTTTGAATTTCTATAACAAATAATTAGAATCATGAGTAGCTTTCCCGGCAACCTCTAAAGAACTGAAAAAAAAAGCCACTGTCTTCATTCCAAGATGCGCAAGCTCTCAAAAAACTCTGTGAAAAACGTTAGTCTCATTCACTTCCTTCACTTATGTGTGCTCTATTTGCACTGTTTCACCTTTAATAAATATAATACATTTACTAAAATATAATCCTCTTATCTGGGAAATACACAGTTAGTACATCTGGGAGCTTATCTTCATCATTCTCTAAGACAAAGGAGGAAAGATGACGTTCTGAAGGACCAGGTAAATAGGTTGAGAAATGATATTAAAACAATCGCAGCAGTCACTGCGTTTGCTGTTTAGGAAACACAGAAACATAAAGACATGACTTACTTCCTGTAGGAATCAAATCTCTGTCTGGTATGAACAGCTTGTATCCATAATGCTTTTCAAGCATATCTGGTAGGATCTCAAGAGCAAATCTCTCTTCTTCTCCAGTTTCTTGATTCCACTGGTCAGGATCCACTTTGGTATAAGATAGATATGCATCATAGTCTTTGTTGTCTAAGGGAACAGAGGGGTGAAGAAAATTAGTTAGTTTATTAATTACCTAGGTATTTCCCAATAAATTATTTCTGGGATTATTTCCCATTTGCTTAGATAAACTGGCAAGCTTTCACCCATTCTCTAAATATATGAATCCATTCATCTTTCCTGATCTGCCTTGGTAGAGGTAATCTCTATTTACACAGGTGCTAGGGAAAAGGGATCCACATCCATAAACATTTGCATGAGGTCCATATGAGGGAAATCCACTCAACTGCTGGGTGACAGTTTGTGAGAACAGAAGAAAAAATATCACTGAAAAGAATTTGAATTCTTCTCCAGCTTTAAAAAGAAAAAGAAAAGCATGGAAATGCCTAAACTAATATGCAAGTGTCATGGTTGCATAGTAAAAACATTTCAGTCTTGCCAGATTTCTACAATAAATTTAGGGCCCGGGGCTGAAATGTTCTAAGCATATGTATAGCTTACTTGTAAAATTCATTGGCTTTCCTGCTCTGAAGTTAGTGCCAAGCTTAAATCTTTGCAGCATCAGCTCCTGATAATGCAATTTAAATCTCTTGAATACCGAGTGCTTAAATTTGCAAATTTAATGTTGCATTAATGTACTTTTTGTTACTTAACAGTGGGTTATTTTATTTCAATATGAGAAATAAATGTGCCTGTTTCTTAAATGTGCTCGGCGTGCCTACTTGAGAGACTGAATCAAAAGAGCCATCATTAATTTTCATTAGGAGGTCAATAATGCCAAGTGCTCTGGAACTAATTCAGCGGAAGAAGAGGTCGCATTTTTACTTTTGTTGTGAAGAAAGCAGGAAAAAAAAATCAATGGCAAGAGTAATGAAATGTTAACATCCCTCTAATTCTTCCAACAACACTACGCACAAGCTGTTGAGAATATCAATTGCTTGTAAGAGACCTGATTTGAGTACTCGACTGCATGTCCCATGTAACATTATATCCAGTCAACACTGACTTCAGCTATTTACTGTGTCACTCTCTTCATTTTACATAGTTTTGTACTCTGATGGCATTATTTGGTGTTTATTAACAATCTCTGTCCGGATATCAAAATTAATATAGATTATTAATTTTGCATCATTTGTAACATTTGGGAGAAGCTGAAAAAAGCAGGATAGGTGCAAAGAGTATAAATTAAATAAATGAAATGGTGCAAATCTTAAAGAGTCCCCTCTTCCTTCTGAGGAACCATGCATGCTGTGCTCATTAACATTGGCAGATGACAAAACTAAGACGGCAGAACTCTAACTACTTTCAAACTTTTCAAACTTGTGAAATGATAGAATCATAGAATCATAGAATGGTAAGTTTGGAAGGGACCTCAAGGATCATCTAGTTCCAACCCCCTGCCATAGGCAGGGACACCTCCCACTAGTACAGGTCACTCAAGGCCTCATCCAACCTGGCCTTGAACACCTCCAGGGAGGGATGTGTTCACTCTCTCCTCTGCATAATTTTCATGCGATGTTATCTACTGAGCTGTTATATCTGCAGAAAACAAACCAGACAAACAAAAAGCAAAAAGAAAATTAAGAAAGAGAAGCATGACCTTCTATGGTTCTCTGTTATTTTTCTTCAGGGTATTTGTGAAACCTTGGTCCTTAACCAATATAGAATCATAGACTGGTTTAGGTTGGAAGGGACCTCAAAGATCATCTAGTTCCAACCCCCCTGCCATAGACAGGCACACCTCCCACTAGAAACACGCAGTTTCTATCATTAAAAGCATTAAAAGTGTTAAGAATCTTCTTTAAACATTCAGTTAGAGTTGTTTATAGAACAAGGTGCTGATTTTCTCACTTCCTTTGATTTCTTAAAACCTGAGGAATAGACAGGTAAATAACACCAAATGGATCAAGTATGAGGTAAAGAGAACTTACATAGCAGGCTTTTTTTCCTACAGTAGTACAGTGTTAACCCAGGAACCAAATTTGCACACAGGAAGGTCAAGAAGTACATGGAGAAATGACAAAAAAACAACAAAATGATGATGTGGCAGAGCCATTTTCTGTTGTCAGCTTAGCAATGGTTACAACTATAGTACATGCCCGAGGGCAGTGCTGTTCTGTTGCAGGTCTATGAGTAAAGATGAGAATGCATCATTCCTTAAATGGCTAAATGATATGAGATAATACAGTGTCCAAACTGCTTTAAAGGCTTAGGATATTGTCTGTTAAGATGGTTTGCATACTCTTACTTAGAGGGAAAATTATTCACGCTATGCCACTGGTATCCTGCATAGGCAAATACCACACTAACGCATTTATTTGAAATACACATGCCTCATACCATGGAGCTTGCAGCATTTCCACTGACTCCAACTGGATTATCCTATATAGCCCAGAACATTTGTTTTCACAGAATCACAGAATCATTGAGGCTGGAAAAGACCTCTGATATCATCAAGTCCAACCTATAACCTCACACCATGACATCAGCTAAACCTTGCCACCAAGTGTCAAATTCAATCTTTTCTTTAACACCTCCAGGGATGATGACTCCACCACCTCCCTGGGCAATCCATTCCAGTGCCTAATCACTCTTTCCATGACAAAGTGCTTCCTAACATCCAACCTAAACCTCCCCTGGCACAGCTTCAGGCCATGTCCTCTTGTCCTGTCACAAGTTGCCTAGGAGAAGAGCCTGACCCCTACCTGACTACAACTTCTCCTCAGATAGTCCTACAGAGTGATAAGATCCGCTCTAAGTCTCCCCTTCTTCAGGTTAAACACCCTCTGCTCCCTCAGCCTCTCCTCATCAGCCTTTCACTCCAGTCCCTTCCCCAGTCTCGTTGCTCTCCTCTGGACCTGCTCCAGTACCTCAATATCCATCTTGCAGTGAGGGGCCCAGAGCTGCACACAGTGCTCAAGGTGACACCTCCCCAGTGCTGAGCACATGGGCAGAATGATATCCCCAGTCCTGCTGGCCACACCATTCCTGATACAAGCTAAGATGCCATTGGCCTTCCATGCCACCTGGGCACACTGCTGGCTCTTGTCCAGCCAGTTGTTGATCAGCACTCCCAGGTCCCTCTCTGTCAGGCTGCTCTCCAGCCACTCATTCCCCAGTCTGTTGCACTGCGTGGGGTTATTGTGGGCAAAGTGTAGGACCCTGCACTTGGTCCTGCTGAACATCACACCAGTGGCCTCAGCCCATTGATTCAGCCTGTCCCTCTGCAGCATCTTCCTACCATCCAGGAGATCAACGCTTCCAGCTTGGGGTCATCTGTAGATTTGCTGACAGTNGTCCTGTCACAAGTTGCCTAGGAGAAGAGCCTGACCCCTACCTGACTACAACTTCTCCTCAGATAGTCCTACAGAGTGATAAGATCCGCTCTAAGTCTCCCCTTCTTCAGGTTAAACACCCTCTGCCACTGGTGACCAAACACCAACTGGATCACCCTAGTTCCCTAAATTTAACAGCATTTGTAGGGCAAATAATGACCAAGAGCTAGAGTCTGTCTACAGACATGGGTTCAGGCAGTCACGTATTTATTCAGCTTCGGCCCAGCAATATGTGTAGTCTGGTTTGGAAAAAGTAGATGCATTAGCACAGTGGTTTGTTTGAGCAATTGTGCTTCCCATCTGTTGTGATTTTTTTTTTTTCAACTTTGATGGAAATTAAAAGTGTTGTGTTTACAGCAGAATCACCTTATGTGGTAATGTCATTCATCTGATGGGCTGACATACTGCCACGAGCAGGCAATTTGCTAAATGTGAAATGCCTGGGATACACAGGGGATGATCACATATGCCTTTGTTTTACTTCTATGATTTGATCTTAATTCATGGTTTTTAAAGTGTTGTCCCAATGGATTGAGAGGGAAACATGGGAGCCTCCAGATATCCAGCTCTTAAAATCTAGTCAAACTCAGGGAACTCTGGGGGCTCTTCTCTTGCCAGTCTCTTGAGCATGTTACACAGAAACATGAGGTTCTTGGCTTTGCTGTCAAGCCCTTTGCTCTGGAGCTGTTTTCCATGTAAGCCCTCCTCTGAGCAACGCATCCAGGAGTCCCTAAACTCCCAAGCAAGCATGCAAGAAGTCCATCACAGCTTTTTGTTTTCTTGGCCACTCATTGTAACAGGCATTTTACCTGTGAAAATATTTGGTATCAGCACAACTGCCTTTTCCAAGGAAAAAACAGTTCACCGTAAGATTCCTGATCTGCTCCTAATCACAAATGCGGTCATAGAACACTTAATATTACTCCTTATTGTATTCTGTAGTATGATAATTACAGATTTGGCCATGCAATGAGTTCAGATACCAGATGATACTCAGTGTCAGAAAAAAAATAGGGCAAAAATCCCAAATTAAAACCAAAGTGGTGACAAGTGAAGCTTTTCCTTTAAAATGAGAACTTCCTCAGCTCCTCTCATCAGCAAACAATTAAGTTTTCTATCCAAGCATCTTTGGAATGAAAATGTGATCGATTGTTACTTGCACTCTGGCTTTAGATATGGATTATGCCATTTCAAAGATTTGTTTTTGCCAGCCTGCTGTGCATTAGCAATAAACTGGAATACAGTTACTCTCTGCCTGCTTCCTCCCACACCTAGGAAGAAAAATATCTGCTAATAACCAAAAGCAGGGATGTTGATAGTCTAATCTGAAACTTTTTTTTTCTTTCCCATGGAGATTGAAAGCAATTATCTACATATACTTTCGTACCTGAAAGCACTCTTATTCCCTTAACCATTTCAAGATTCTTTTTATTTTTTTTATTTTCTAAGTTTTCAGAAACACAACACAATAACTTCATGTCTCATTGCCTCCAATTATGTTGCAGAGTTGTATTATATAATTGTTGTCCTTAAATTTGGTGAACTCAACTGAATGTGCCATACAACATCATGCAACAATAATACTTTGAAATGTTTTTGAGTTATAAGTTTCTCTTTGCCATTCTTTGTGAATGGACAAGTAATCTTCATTTATGTGCTTAGTAGTTGCTTTCTGCTTCCTACAGGGAGTATAAAACTAGGATAGACTTTTTCAACTCAACTGCTTCCATTTCTGTGAAGTTTTATTGCATCAGTTAAATGAAAAAAAAAATGAAACAAAACCTAAAGCAGATCATATATGGTCAAAATCAACCAAACCTGATTAAAAAACCCAATATTTATTATTGTATGCAGAAGCTCTGGATTAGTTCATGACATATGCAGCCCATGTTCAAACTTTTATGCAGTCTACGAATGTTTCAGTCAGCCCCAACCCGCCCATACTGTATGACTCTGATCAAAACAAACTACAAGGAATAAACTTTGCTATATCACTTCAACTGTTCTATGGTGTTGAAAGTGAGGCCACTGGGTAATGATTGTGGAGTTGTGCTCGGCCACAGGTTTGAGAAAATTGGATTGATCTTACAAGTAAACATTGAGGATGAAATCCCAGCATCATTACAGAATCACAGCATCATTTAAGTTGTAAGAAAGACCTTTAGGGTCATCGAGTCCAATTGTTAACCCAGCACTGCCAAGTCCAACACTAAACCATGTCCTTCCACACCATAGCTACACATCTTTTAAATTCCTCTAGGGATGGTGACTCAGCTACTTCTCTGGCTAGACTTGACAACACTTCCTGTCAAGAATTTTTTCCTAATATTTGATCTAAACTGCCCTTGGTACAAACTGAAGCCATTTCCTTTTGTCATGGCAGTTGTGACTTGTGAGAAGTGACACCAGCATCTCTACAACCTCCTCTCAGTTCCAATCTACCTCTCAGTTCCCTCAGTTGCTCCTCATCACACATGTTTAGACCCTTCACCAGATTCATTGTTGACTCTCCAGCAACACCTCTGTGTCTTTTGTGTTGTGATGGGCCCAAAACTGAACAGTTGCAAACACTGTTTGGTACTGCAAGAATGTGCTCAGCAGCAGCCACTTAAAAGCTCCATGCAAGCATAAAATGAAACCCAGACACTATATGCATCTACTTTGTCACATGCAAATGAGATTTCTGGTAAGTAAATTGCTATCAGATATCTAAGAGTATGCATGCTCTTTTCACAGATACACATGAAGAAAGAGTAAGCTGGTGCCTACAAAAAGATACTTAAAATTTCCCCATCTACAGGGACCAAGAAATGGATTCAGCTTTGAATTTGTGTTACAGACGTACACGTTTGCTAATGATTTCCATGTTGTTCTCTAAGAAGCCAGCAGTTTGAGCCTTTGAGGCTTTATTAAACCTTAAACATTGCAGAAGCATATATGGATTGTCGTGGTAGGCCTGGACAGGCCTCTTGGGCTTGTACATGTCCTGGCTTATGCAGACATGTTTTTCTGCTCTCTCTCCTTCTGTTTTGGGGAGAGAGCAATCGCCGGAAAAGGGACAAAGGACCTGGCGCCACTAAGTCTGGGGTCCGGGGTCTGTCCATCACCTGTGGTAAATAGGGGGCACATGATTGCCTTGTGCAGGGCCCATGATCTGCCCAAAAAGGATAAAGCAAGCCTATGGCTTCATCCAATATGGCCAAATCTTGGCTAACTGCCATTTGATTGGCTATCTCGTGTCCAAAGGTCCAATTGATCTTTGGGCTGTGTTAATAAAAGGAGCAGGGAACACGGGGTGCGTGCCTTCCGCCATTACAGATGCCTGCTTGCATCCTGCCTGCTGCCTCCACGCATTCGCCAGCGTGATACCGTGAGACGTCCTGCCTGTAAGAGCCTGCTTCCAGAGCCAGCCAGGATCAGGTCAGAGATTGTCTCCTCTTCCCCAGTGCTCAGGAGCCTGGAGAAACTTTAAAGCCTCCGGCAACTTTCAGCCCGGCAACACGGGAAACCCCGCCACGTGCTTAGGGTATTATTTTCCTGTGATATATTTTTGTGAATAAATACCAAGCCTCTTGTAATCATTGATTGCCTTCTGCCATAAGCAGAAAGCTGCTTCTCGGGTCCATCTAGTGAACAAGCGGCGTACTGGCCGCAGGTGGTACATTGACCACAAACCTCTTTTCCAGTTTGGTTTGAGTTCTGTTAATATATATATTTAATAGTTATTTCCAGATCCTGTTATAACCTGTATATTGTTTCCATAACGTTGCAAAGAGCCTGTTACTATTGTTTTTATTAAATGGTGGTAGGGGGTGGTGCGAGTTCTGATTAATATTAATAAATTATATATTAATATTTTTATAATATCGTCTCGCAGTACCTAATTACCCCCTCCCCGACATGGATGAAAAATAATAAGGAAAAAAACAAAGAAAAGGTTCCTCATAGAGTCAATTCTTTCATATCAGTCATGTCTGAGCAGATGGCTGACTTTCAGCTGGTAGGATACATTCTAGCACAAGGTAGATTAAGAGATCAGAATAAAAAGAAATCCCACAGTGTCATTTTCCATAGTGAATCTTATTTTAAGTGTCATTTGTTTAGTAATACACAACATGGGGCTTGACCAGAGCTCTGACAAATTGTCCAAATACTCTTAATTCTGGTTCACTCAGCTGAGAGAGTATCTCAAAGGGGAAAAGAAAAGGAATAAAGGTGAGAGACTTCTGAACTGTAAAACTAAAACTACTTCAGTGAAAATAATAATGAAATGAAGTATCTAAGTATATATACAAACCCACTGTTGAACCCAGCCCTTTTGAACAACACTGATTCTGTGGGCAGGCACCGGGGAACTCTCAAGCTGGACTCAGAGGTAGAAAGAAATTGGATTCAGGTACCAGATTACAGAACTGTAGTAGGAAGTCATGGATCAAGATTGAAGGCAGAAAGGACAGAGTCCTGCTTGGACACTGACCATTGAAGAGAAATAGGGTAGCACCCTCATGATTTCTCAGCCTGGATTTGGCACATTGGTCTCCTTAGGCAGCCCTGATATTAAGCCCTTTTAATATTAATAAAACTTGAGAACTACTAACATTAGTTCTTTTCAATGGCAAGACATTTAAGCATAGGGTTATAAATGATAGCTCATATCCATGTGCAGATTAGGTAATAGTGAATTGGAGGGAGAGTTTTGTAAATGCAATGCAGGGGAAGAGGTGAAAGAAATTTAATCAGTTCTAAATAGGTTCTTGAATATTCTCAGGGCACAATAGACTAGAAAAGAAAAATACTTTTAAAATAAATAAATAAAAGGATGTTTTGTCCCTAGTAGGCACATACATAAGAGTGATAAAGCAATGGACATGCATTCATTTTTCCCTTTCCCCATCCTGCCTTTATTTATTTATTTATCTAGATAGCCATCTATCTATTTATTTATTTATTTGTTTGTTTGTTTATTATTCTCATTAAGCCATATTGAATTCTGCAAGTCTAAAGAAGATTTAAAAAAATAAAAAAGACATATAAATTTAAAAATTGATTTCATAAGAAAATCCCCAAGATAGCTATGTTGTATTTATCATTTCTTGAAACTGAGGAGGGATTCCCAGGAGATAAAAATTCAGCCAAAAAAAGAATGCAGTGACATTATTTCAAGTGCAAAATAAACTCACCGTGTAACCTATATTTTCTATGCTTTTCTACAAATACAGAAAAAATTATCACTGATAGAAATATACCATAGAATACTACTAATTAAAACTGAGCAACCTATTATGAAAGGGGTTTTTTTTTGCCTCATATTTAGTCAGATGTTGGATACCTAACTAAATGAAGAGCGGATCTCAAACGCTTCTCAGTCATTCCCATTAGCATGGAATTGTAAGTTTATTATTATTATTGAAGTCATTTTAATTTCAATATAAAAAGCTAATGAAGCATTAATCTTAGAAGTTGCTCTCAACATACAAAAAACTCAGAAGTCCTTCAGAGATTTTCACAATACTAAGAACTTAAAAATGTCAAAAGATGGTGATAGAAATTGTTCTCTTAGTTACTGTAAATTATTTGCAGGTCAAACACCAAATTTAGTAGATATTGAAAGAATGAAAGCACTTAATGCTTATTCCCTGGTAAACTGAGGGAAGGCAGTCCCAAGTAGTTCAACAACAAGCATCAGGGCTTGTTATTATGCAGCAGGTTGGCTTGGAACTTAGCAGACATAATGCTGCAAAGCAAATAAGGCAAAAGCACAGCAGAGCATGGCAGGATACAACAGGAGAGAGCAACGAGGCAGAAGCATGTTGTATTTACCTGCTCATCTCTTTTTATCAATTCAGTCCAAGACTGATGGCTCTTTGGACACATAGCATACTAGTTATCTCTGAAGGACTGGAAAAATGAGGGATGAGTGGCTGGAGAGCAGCCTGGCAGAGAGGGACTTGGGAGTGCTGGTCGACAACCATCTGGACACAAGCCAGCAGTGTGCCCAGGTGGCATGGAAGGCCAATGGCATCTTAGCTTGTATCAGGAATGGTGTGGCCAGCAGGACTGGGGATGTCATTCTGCCCCTGTACTTGGCACTGGGGAGGCCTCACCTCAAGCACTGTGTGCAGCTCTGGGCTCTCACTGCCAAGAAGGATATTGAGGTGCTGGAGCGGGTCCAGAGTGATGAGACCGGAGAAAGAACTGGAGGGAAAGGCTGATGAGGAGAGGCTGAGGGAGCTGGGGGTGTTTAGCCTGGGGAAGAGGAGATTCAGGAGAGACCTATCACACTCTACAACTACCCAAGGGGAATGTGTAGTCAGGTGGGGATCAGGCTTTCCTTCCAGGCAACTTGTGACAGGACAAGAGGGCACAGAATCATAGAATCAGTCAGGGTTGGAAGGGACCACAGGGATCATCTAGTTCCAAACCCCCTGCCATGGGCAGGGACACCTCACACTAGATCAGGCTGTCTCGAGCCTCATCTAGCCGGGCCTTAAACACCTTCAGGGATGGGGCTTCCACCATCTCCTTGGGCACCCTCATGGTTTCACCACCCTCATGGTGAAGAACTTCTTCCTAACATCCATTCTGAATTTATCCATTTCTAGCTTTGTTTCATTCCCCCTCAACCATNGTGCAGCTCTGGGCTCTCACTGCCAAGAAGGATATTGAGGTGCTGGAGCGGGTCCAGAGTGATGAGACCGGAGAAAGAACTGGAGGGAAAGGCTGATGAGGAGAGGCTGAGGGAGCTGGGGGTGTTTAGCCTGGGGAAGAGGAGATTCAGGAGAGACCTATCACACTCTACAACTACCCAAGGGGAATGTGTAGTCAGGTGGGGATCAGGCTTTCCTTCCAGGCAACTTGTGACAGGACAAGAGGGCACAGAATCATAGAATCAGTCAGGGTTGGAAGGGACCACAGGGATCATCTAGTTCCAAACCCCCTGCCATGGGCAGGGACACCTCACACTAGATCAGGCTGTCTCGAGCCTCATCTAGCCGGGCCTTAAACACCTTCAGGGATGGGGCTTCCACCATCTCCTTGGGCACCCTCATGGTTTCACCACCCTCATGGTGAAGAACTTCTTCCTAACATCCATTCCGAATTTATCCATTTCTAGCTTTGTTTCATTCCCCCTCAACCATGGGGAGGTTGAGGTTGGATGCTAGGGAGCACTTCCTTATGGAAAGGGTAATTAGACACTGGTATGGACTGTCCAGGGGGCAGTACCTGGAGGTACTTCGTGAAAGATTGGATGTAGTACTTAGTGACATGGTCTGGTCAATGTAGTGGTGTTAGGTCATAGGCTGGACTTGACAATTTCAGAAGTCTATTCCAGCCTCAATAATTCTGTAAAACCAGCTAGCATTAGAAAAAAAGAAAGTAGGAAAAGTCATGTAAACTCTGAAAAAGAAATAATATATATTTTTTCTATATTAAAGAGTTTAAATAAAACTGTCAAGAAGTGATGCTCTTACTATGATCTTAATTCAACACAGCAAGTAGTATCCTATATAAAATGCATGATCAGATTTGTGCATATTTCTGCTGCTGTCAGTGACAGTATTTGTTTCTTATAACTGGGTTAAGTATTTTGAAAACTAAGAGAGGGCTGACCCAGGCAAAACAGTGGAAAATTTAGTAAATCATTACAAAAATATTCAAACAAACAAATGAACAAAAAAAGGTCAAAGGAAAATGACTTGGAAACTTATTCAATCTAAGACCTGTGAAATCAGATGCCAATATCCTGTGTTCATCTCACCTGCCTCAGNTTTTTCTCCCCCCCCCCCAAAAAATTTGGTTTGGTTTTTAAAAAAAAAAAAAAAAAAATTAAATCCTAGGACCATTTGACAGAATTGAGAAATAGGAAACCTCTCGGTCTTCATCAATTTAAATATGGAAGCCTTTTTTTTTTCTGCTTTGCATCTGGACTTTCCTGCAACAGTCTTTTAGTTTGGAATATAAAGATGTTCTTGGTGATATTATTTTATATATATGTATGTGTATACATATATATATGTAAAATAGAATGTCAGAATGTCATATATATATATATATATATCACAGAATGTTAGGGGCTGGAAGGGACCTCAAAAGCTCATCCAGTCCAACCCCCTGCCAGAGCAGGATCACCTTGACCAGATCACACAGAAACGCATCCAGGCAGGTTTTGAATATCTGTATTTTAGATCCTACAAAACAGGAAGAGAGAAAGGAATTTTTCTTCCAATTAATAAGTTTCAAGGGCAGAATCTAGGAAATCCCATATTCAGTGGAAACATAAACCGAGATTTTACTGTTTGAATTGCATTTTAGGTGTAAATAAATAAAGAATAGTCAAAAAAAGCAGTTATCCCACAATAAAATCGTAATTAAGTAAGAGGAAAATCTCTTTTTTTTTGCAACCAGTAACACGCGGAAAGATGGAAGTTGCATTTTTCTAAATGTGATTTTAATAGAATTTGAAATTGATATTCATAGAGCAGGATTTCTTATTGCCACAGCTTGCCAATAGCCTCAAGGAATACATACACAGTGGAGAGTTTGCTATTGCAGGCTTATGCTATGGGTCCCCAGGGAAGAATCTGTAATTGCACAGTCACTAACATAGCAGTAATTTCAGTCTAGCCTTACCTGCACAGCATAAACATTAACACAAGTGCTTTGGTGGTATCTAAACCATTGGTAAAAGTTATATTTGAAAGCTAGTAACTAAGAAAAATTAAGAGTCCCAAAGCACCGCCTTTCCTTTCTGCATTGAAGTTTTACTGGGATGAAACTCAGGAAGCCATAAAGTACATCTTGCCAATTCTTGTCTTGTACAGTTAATAAGATATTAATCTGGGCAATCCCATAGGTCTGTCCATGAACCTTGATAAGTATTTTGCACCTAAATAATAGCAAGGACAAAAATCATGATTACCTAAGGACTTCCAGTTGCAACAGAGAATTCAAGGCCGAAACTTTCAGTCCTCTAGTTTGAGCATTGATTTGCTTCAGCAAGCAGCAGAAATTTATCTCTTAAAGTGCAATCAGTACAGCCAAGAAGCAGCTACTATAAATGTCATGTATAGAATCCAAACAAGATTTCATGAGTTTAGACAGCTCAGCAAAGATATGTTTTAACCACACTAGGAGCACTTCATTATATTTCAGCAGTGAGGGGCAGAGGGAAAGCAGCCATCTGCAGAACTGGAAGTGAAATTCAGGAATTCCTTAGCCCTGGCTGCCAAGTGCTTTCCCTGCCTGCACCTCGGCTGCACAGAGGCTTTATCTTCCCTCAGTTCAATAGGGTTTTCTTGGTAAGGAGAGCTGAGAACAAGATCATAGACACCAGCAAGAACTCCTGTCCAACGCTGTAGAAACTGCTGATGGAATGGGACCTAAAGGCACCAAGGGTCATTGTGAAGGTCATCGTATCAGCTTCTAAGCAAAGCTCTCACTTTCTAGTTATCGTTTACTTACAAGGTATTCTGTTCTTGAGCCTAAATCTTAAATTCTCATCAGAGAAATGGTACTTATGTAAATTCATTGGAAAATTATTTGCAACACATTTGTTCAGACTTTAATTGCTACTTTTTTATTCTCATTGGTTTTAGTGACAGCCTCTTAATGTAAAAGTCCTTCTCTTCAATGATAGTGTTCACTCCTTGCCTACTAATTCATCCATACAAAAGCTTCCATCAACTTAAATGGTTACTAATGTAACCAGGTAGTGACTGTTGCTGCAAACTGTTTCTACTGCTAACTGCACCATTTGCTCTTCCTTTTGAAACTGGAATTTTGCCTATCTGACCACGTCCAATGGTTTTCAGCCTGTCACATGTAGACTTCCGGATATACCCATGGTATATCTCCAAGCTGTCATACTGACATCTACACATCTACTGGAAACAATCAGGTCTTAAAGCAGCAAGAAAAAGTTGAAAATTGCTGTTTTGGTGACTTTGAGTCTCCTGCTCATTCAAGGCAGCACCACAAATAGCGCTGCTTAGAGAAGTGGTCTGACTCCCATCTCCAGCCCCACTATGTTTCCTGTGGCTGTCATGCTTGGGGTCTGATCTTTGCACAATGTGATGACCAGGAGCAGCCTTATAAAGAAGTTTGTCCTGTATAAAAATCTGGGAAATTTTCCATAGATCTTAGGAAGCCTGGAAGCCAGTTTATATGCAGGCAAACAAATTTCTGTATCATCTACTTTAACCTCCCCACCATGTCCAGGGATGCCTCTCAGCTAGACTCAGCTGCTTAAGGCCTCATCCAGGTTGGCCTTGAACATTCCCTGGGAGGAGGCATCCACAACCTCCCTGGGCGACCTGTTCCAGAATCTCACCACCCTCATACTGAAGAATTTCTTCCTAAGATCCAATCTAAACCTATTCTCCCTCAGCTTCAACCTATTCCCTCTTGTCCTATCGCTAGACGCTCTCATGAAAAATCCCCCTCCACCCTTCCTGCAGGATTCCTTCAGGTGCTGGAAGGCAGCTATAAGGTCCTCCAGGAGTCTTCTCTTCTCTAGGCTGCACAACTCCAGCTCCCTCAGTCTATCCTCACAGCAGAGCTGCTCCAGCCCTTGGATCATATTTGTGGCTCTCCTTGGGACTTACTTCAACATCTCTCTGTCCTTACGATGGGGAAAACAGAATGGATGCAACATTCAAGGTAGGGTCTCACACAGGATCATGGGATGTTAGGGTTTGGAAGGGACCGAAATAGATCATCAAGTCCACATGAACAGAGTGAAGGGAATGAATCACCTATGTTGACCTGCTGGACACACTCCTCTTGATGCAGCCTAAGATACTTTATAAAAATAAGTTTTTAAAATCAGAGCTGGGTATCTTAAAAAAGTTGCCTGATGTTTAACAATGACCAGACCCCAGAAGTATCCAGTGAAGTATCTATTTTAGATAATTTTGTTGTTACCAAATAATACTGGGCATTTCCCTCTTTGCATATCACTTCAAGGTATCACCTTCCTCCTGTATGCAGAAAGAGGTTGAACTGAAATTCTCCCTTTAAATGGATTTGGAAGTTTTTGACCACCAGACTGCTAGTGGTAGGTTGTATTTCTGTGATTCAAGGTCACATCAAACACTTGCAGGTGAAAAAGATGCTGTTTTGCCAAGGGTCAAAGTTTTCCTGCCTCTGTACTCTAGCTCCCATGCGGGAATCTGTAGAGTGTTCACAGTGATGTCCTCTGTATAAGCACCTCTCCTATGAGGAGAGACTGAGGGAGTTGGGGCTGGAGAGGACAAGGCTCTGAGGTGACCTTATTGTGGCCTTCCAGTATCTGAAGGGGGCCTACAAGAAAGCTGGGGAGGGACTATTTAGGATGTCAGGTAAGGATAGCACTATGGGGAATGGAGCAAAGATAGAAATGGGTAGATTTAGACTGAATGTTAAGAAGAAGTTCTTCACCATGAGGATGCTGAGACCTTGGAACGGGTTGCCCAGGGAGGTGGGGGAAACGCCATCCCTGGAGGTGTTTAAGGCCATGCTGGACAGCCTGATCTAGTGTGAGGTGTCCCTGCCCATGGCAGGGGGTTTGGAACTAGGTGATCCTTGTGGTCCCTTCCAACCCTTACTGATTCTATGATTCTATGATTCTATGATTCTATGATTCTATGTTGTGTTGCTCCACAGCAAAGGATACAACACAGTGCCCATCATGCAGACCCCTGGTGTGGAGTCAGCTTCCAATCATCTGAAAAGCACAGGCACAGATTGGGAGGGAAAATGGTAAAATGTGAGTTGCATTTGGTAACATTCTGATTTAGCAGAAAAGGCAGGGAATTAACTATGAAAACGAAAAAGGTGGGCTTCAATGCTTGTTCCCAGGAGGCAATAAAAATGAGACAGATAAAATGTTTACAGGGGAAATGAAATTTAAAAAAAACAGATGGAGAGTCTGATCCCCAGGATGAGAAAAAGAGGTGTGAAATTTAAAGCTGCAACTGAGAGAAATCACAGAATCATAGAATGGTTTAGGTTGGAAGGGACCTCAAAGATCATCTAGTTCCAAACTCCTGCCATAGGCAGGGACACCTCCCACTAGGACAGGTCACTCAAGGCCTCGTCCAACCTGGCCTTGAACACCTCCAGGGAGGGAGCAGCCACAACCTCCCTGGGCAACCTGTGCCAGTGTCTCAGCACCCTCACTGTAAAGAACTTCTTCTTAACATCTAGTCTAAATCTCCTCTCTGCCAGTTTAAAACCATTACTCCTTGTCCTGTCGTTACAAGACCTTGTAAATAGTCCCTCCCCAGCCCTCCATGCTGATCCCAAATGAGGGATCAGCAACTGTGATCACTTGCTTAATCTTCAGGACCTCTACAGAAAGTAAGAGGTGCATTAACAACTGTAAGTTGTTTTCCTACATTTCTCACAATTTCCTCAGGCCTCCCCCAAGAAATGAGTGTGCCAGCCTGAGAAAAGCTGATGTGTCTAAAGCTGGGGAAGGAAAGAGAAATTGTGCTGAGATTTGACATCCTGGAAGGGCTTGTTCTCTGATCAGTGAAGAAATGAATCATTGCACTTTAAAAGAGATTTTTGAATGAAAATTTTAATTTGCCCTCATTGAAAGCGTTTCAAATGCTCTCTGGGTACAATATAGGCCACACACAGAGGCACAAGGCTGTGATATTTTGCTGTCCCAAACTCTGACAGAACACAGGATAAATTATGAATAGCGCGTGGGTGCTTTGCTGTTGCACTGCGGGAGATGCAGTTTAGGGGAAGATTTCAGAGTTCAACATTTTGTGTCTATCAGGAACCAGCTAAGCCAAAGCAGAGGATCTGAATGTATGGCTGCAATTTATTTCTGCACAAGCTGTTGGCTTGGTCTTCTGTGGGGCATTTTCTCTGTCTTCTTGCTTTTGCAAGAGTGTAAGTGGAAAAGGCTGCGCAAACTTCACTGGCATAATAGGTTTTATGCATGTTGCTTGAATATCAGGCACGGCAGAAGCTACAGATTTCCATTTGGAATCTGTAATTAGATTGTGTTATTCTTACATTACTGTGGTTAAGCACCTGAGGTGTCAGTATTTGCACTGATCATCTGAGGAGAAGCTATGCTTTATCTCAACAATGACCTTTGCTCAGAAGGATAAACTCACTGGATATTGGTTTCCCTCCTTTTCAGTATCAGAACAGGATTCTTTAGAGGTCAGGTTTTTATTGTTTAAAATATGGGATTAAAGTATTGCTGTTCCTAAGTGACCAAGAGAGAGGAGTATAGCATACCTGGTAGAGCAAATCTGCAACTGAATTGGAATTATTTGAGATAACAGTAAATAAGAACTGTAAAAGTAAGAATTACTGGCAGATATCAAGAAAGAAAACATTAAATTGCATCTATTTAAACAAATATTAATGAAATTATTACCTTATAATACAATACTAATGTAATTAAATTCACACAATTGATGCAAGTAAGACTACCCATTTAAATTGGGTGCTGCTTTGTTAATAAGAGAGGATCACGGCTTCTGAGGGGAAAAAAAAAAGTCTGCTAAAATCCTCCATGAGTCACAGTCCCTCTGAGCCTCAGTTTCTTCTTCTGTAAAATAAGTAGAATAACCTGTTTTTTCCCCCCACTGAGCTGCTATATTAATGCATCCTTTTTGTAAATCCAGTAAAAGCATACAAAATATTCTAATGCTCTTGGATTTGTTGTTCTGAGCATTTTCTATTTTGAATTCTTGAGCATTTTTAGATGGGAGGCAGAAGTGGGTCATTCCCTAGTGATCTTATTACAGAAATATTTCACTTGTATAAGGAACTCTAATTCTGATGCTGCTCCTCTACCTTATCGGTGACGGATTTGGCCAGCTCTTGTTTATCAGTACTTATTTATTTCATCGCAGTAGATTCTGGCCACAGGCTATTACCTTGAACTGAAAAATAACTTTGAGTAGTATTTTGGTAAAAAAGAAGGTCTGTCACCAAAGATGTAGTGGTAACTATGAGAAACTATGAGAAATTCTGACCCAGGAAATCAAACCTAATTAATCCAAGTTTGCAGCTCTACCCAGTTTGCTGTTCCTCAGCAGTTTTGATTAGTAGGGATAAAGATAAAGAAGACCTTTTCCTTTAGTGCTTATAAAGAAAAGAAAATAAAACGTACATGTAGCAGATTGCTTTAGTTTAGGCCCGGTTTCCTCAAATCACAAACCACCTTTAAGGATCATTATCTGCGCTCTCAGTGATTAATTAAATGAACTCAAGGAAACGAAGTGCTGGATACATTCCCAAACACTGGGTACAGTTTATTGAAACAGATCAGTTTAAACAAGCAGTAAATTGAGATTCACTTCAACCTCTACCTATTTGTCACATACAACTAGGGAAAATACTCCTCAGTTTATGGAAAAGTGAAGCTGGCTTTCAGGACTGACAGAAAGTGAAAATCTCTAATGCATTGATGTTGGCAATTCACATTCAGTGCTGGGAATAAAATTCTAGAAGACATAGATGTCTTCTGGAGCTCGAGAGAGCATCACACACATCAGCTCAGCCATTGCTGCAGCTAACATGCTGTATGAGGAATACATATTCAAGTCATTGCTTAATGCAGTGAGAAATAAAAACTGTAGTTGTTAACACATCTTGAACTGAACTGAAATTTCAGCCTTGGTGGAGAGAAATAAAAGATAGACATATGTAGAAGTAGGATATGTAATAAGAAGCTGCCTTACCTCCATCTAGTTCTTCAGCTCCAAAATGATTCCTGTAGAAGAGCATGATCTCTATCTTGTAACACTTGTAGAGAGTCACTAAACAAACAAGCAGCAGCAGAATAGCACCAAGCCCACCAGCAAGCTCAACTGTGTACATCAGCTCTGCAAAGAATTACAAAATGCAATAACAAGCACATTTCAAACCAGAGAAAGGTCAGCAGCAGACCTCACAATTATGCTACAAATTAAAATAAAATAATGAATTATGGGATGTATGTATTTCATTATAGGGTCATTGAAGAAATACCTAAATAATAAGTTTGTTTGTTTGTTTGTTTTCCTTTAATAAACTTGATTTTCCTATGGTAATATCATCTGGAAATCCCATCTGAACTGCTCATTTTACAACAATAACAGTTGCTAGGATGTGTGCGTGTGTGTGTATGAGGATATGCAAAAGATGTTGGATAACTTCCTTCTCTCTGTGGATAGATCACAGTTTGCTCTACGCAGGTAAAAGTTTTATATTCTACTTACAATGAAAGTAGAGGCTAATGTTTCTTTTTGAGAGGGAACTAGGATGCAAACACAGCCTGTCTTTTATTCCACACACAAATAAGGCGAGTTCAGTCTACTGGATTACATTAGGAATTTGATTTTTTTAATTTTTAAATTTTTTTTTAAACTAAAATGCTACAGTTTGGGTTTGGTGGGTGTTGTTTTGTTTTGTTTTGTTTTTTCAAACTACAATTTTAAAGTTAAACAAAACCAGAAAACTTGAGAGATGTGAAGATAATTTATCCAAAGAACACCACAGCCTTACATTTCGGTTATGTGTTAATATCTTTGACACAGTTTCCTAATGTTGTGCAGTTCATCTTTATTTTTCATGTTTTGCCAGTGGCAGAAAACATCCTCATTTGTCTCCTGTGACACTCCCTTTCAGACCATGACCCCCAGGTGTCTTCGTTGACTCTGCCACTGAAGACTTACATGATGGATTGAGGTCACTGTCACTTAGTTCTGTTGCTGAGGACAGGGATTCTGGTTAAATGTGGCCATAAGTGTCTACCAGCAACAGTATTCTTAGTGGGGCCGCTTCTCAGTGCATGAATGATATGGCATCATTGACTTTCACCTAGCTCACTTTTAACTGTTACATGACCAAGGAAGCTGACACAGCTACATAGCATCCATGGTTTTCTACTTTTCACTTGCTTATTGACTGAAAACAGACAATATTTAAAAAGGAGGGTGGGAGGAGGAAGAGCATTGCTAAGAATATTTTAATTTGAAATTTGAGATGGCAAATCTCAAGACAGAATCACAGAATATATCTGGTTGGAAATGACCTCAAAGATCATCCAGTCCAACCTTCGACTGGAGGGTCAACACTAAATCACATCCCTAAGCAGCAGGTCCACATGCTGCTTGAGCACCTCCAGGGATGGTGACACCACCAATGTGCAGGGCAGACCATTCCAGTGTTTGAGAACGCTTTCAGTGAAGAAGTATTTTCTAATATTCGCCTAAACCTCCCATGGTGCAGCTTGTAACTACTTCCTCTAGTCCTGTCATTTACCATCACAGAGAGGAGACTGCCCCCTCCTCACTCCAACCTCCCTTCAGGTAGTTGTAGAGAGACCACCCAGTCTTTTCCAGCATCACTCAGTTTTGAGCAATGTCAAGAAGTCAGATTTTGGAAATCTAAGACACACAGTTTGCTTCATAAAAGATCTGTGTCGGGGAAGCTCAATTCTGTGTTATTTGCACAATATTCTCTTCCAGTGGGCAGCTTGCATCTGAATGGAGCAGAGTGTGAAGTAACCTTTTTTTTTTTTTCATGTGGTTATGCAGATATGCTATTCCAGCACAATACAATTCAATCACAGAAATAAAAGCTTAGAAGAAATAGTGACAATTCCATTTATTTTGACTGTGTCTACTGAGAATCACACATTTTTATTATTTTGAGGCAACTGTAAAAGGATTTCATTGCTCTCTAGAAGACACTAAAACTGTAATAAAATAAAATAAAAAAGGCATTTATATTCCATGTCATTCTCTCCAAAACTGTGCTGGAAAGTCCTTTGTGTTAGATGTTCTTAAGACCTACACAGTTATTTCCAACTTTCAATACTTTCCTGGTCCACAGAGAGAAATGTTATTAAAATATCCAACAATTATTTTTTTTTCCATAGACAAGTAATACAATATTTTAGAATATAAATGGAAATGGAAATTATTCTGCACTGGCTTACTATACCCTGTTTATAATTTTTATACTGTAGATGATGCAGCTGTTCAATGATAACTGGAAGAAAGGTTTTAATATTTGGATTGCTAGGCAGAACATACTCTGTATGCCTGCTGTTATGACTTATTACAGCCAAGGAAGAACTTTACAACTGGAAAACAAAAGTTTTTTTCTAAATTAATGACTTTGAGATTAAATGGGAAAAAAATCTGTAGGTAGTAATCTGATCTCCTTCACTGAAATCAGACTGATGCACCATATCGCTTATTTCAGAGTCCCTTCTTACCTATCTTCTCCACAAAATAGTTCAAGTTAATGCCTATCTTTTTACTTCAATAAAGTCTATCTGAACACACATGAAACTATCTTAAGATTAGGCAACCAAAGCGTACAACAACATTCTCTAAGCCACCTTGAAACATACTAGAAATTGCCTTTTCATGTGCTGCTGCTGAGCTCATCATGATTATTTATGATCAGAAGGATAAGGTGGTTCTCTCTTAAACAGATGTCCGTGAAGTTTCATGCTCTATCCAACTAGCACAGCAGGCTTGTATTTTCCTCTGTGCTGGATGTTTATCAGCACACATTCACTCTCTGTCTTGGTTCAAGAGGCAGAGAGGAGCAGTAATTAGCCCAGCAGACTTCTGCATCTTTACACACATCCCTGCAAAACTCCCAAAGAGCTGAAAGTGGGACAGCCACATCTGTGCAACGGTGCAGAAGGTGGGACACGCTGACCTGGGTACAGTACCACACCAAGCTGTTTGCTCTCAGGCCTCAGCTTGGTGTTTCTGTAGGATGCTAAATCCTGCCCCACAGGGTCACTGGCTGGCTTTGAGCTGCCATGGGGATTATGTGAATGCCATTACTCTGTGTTGCACTGAACCAAAGGTGTGAGGAGCAGAAGGTTCAATCCTGTCCCTGCTGTCAGCCCCTTGGCTGACCAAACCCATTTCACGTTTCTGTACTGTGGTTTTCCCAATGGAATTGAGGAGACTGCTTCTGACTTCTTCATAGAAGGGGGCACCCTTGAAAGGTGCAAAAGGCTCAATGTAGTCTCTGCTGTCAGCCCCTCGGGTGACCAAACCCATTTCACGTTTCTGTGCTTTGGTTTTCCCAATAGAATTGAGGGGTCACTCTTGAGAGGTGCTCTACGAACACCAAAGGTTTTGTGCATGTCCACCATGTCTATAATGATGCAACTGTTAGAGCTAGGTTAAAGTGTAACAGATAGTTTAGGGTGTAAAGTTACCCTCATGACAACATTTTTTCTGCTACTTCATTCTGCCTTTTGCATTGTGATATTTGAGTACAATTGCTGCAGCAGGCATTACTCTCCCTTTGAGATGTGATCTGTTTTTCCTGCTGAAATTCAAGTTTCCTGTGGTGGCTACATGCTAAAAAAGACTCAGTTTCAGCACAATTCCACATCAGAGGGGAGAGACAAAAAGTGCAAACCTTTTAAAATCTATTTAGGTTCTGTGTTATGCTGTTCACGTTACAGACCTGGCCCTCCTTGAGGAGTGGTAACTGAATGTAGAAAATAGTAGAGGAAAATTACTTGGCTAACCCTTAGGGGGACAGGCATTCTGTTAAACACAACAAATTAGTGAGTGCCAGGGAGTAACATCCAGAAGCACAGCAATCATTTAGTTACAGGCAATTAACAATAGTTCTCCAGTAGCACAGGAACAATTCCACTCCAAGGGAAAACACATTGATTACAGCAGCAGTAGTAGATTGGTTTCTGAATAAATAGCTTCAATTGAAAACAAGATTTGTTACAAACATTTTGACCGATTGCTACTTTTTGTTTGTTTGTTGTTTTTTTTTTTTGTTTTCTTCTCCTTATCAGGAGGCTTTGGTCAAGCAACTCAGTGAAAGAAATGGCTAATTAAAACAAAGTATGTGTCCTCTCCAAATCTCTCATACACCCATAAACAAACTCATTTTATACTGACTCTGTCCTAATTATTATTGGATATATATTTGATCTTCATCTGGCTTTAATATTTTATAACCTTCCTTTCACTGTGTCATGCAGGTAATTCACTTGCAGTGGCTGAAGCTGTAGCAAGAAAGTAAATAAGAGTGCCTTCCAAAGATTCCTATCTATGGACTTATAGAATATACTTCTGGGACCTTACATTTAATGATCTGTGGTAATTTCAGGTTAATCTTATTCTATTCATTAGCCCACATGCAACTCTGCTACCAAGAAAAATAATTATATTTCAAACATTCTTTTTGCTGTGATTTATAGCTCTTTGAGGATATGTGATTTATAGCTCTGCATTCAATTTCTGAGCCTTTTTCAAAATCCAATTACAGCCTATCTAAGGTTTCAATTTTGCAATCACTTACGCAAATTGCTTAACTTCATGGACTATAAGTAATCCCTCTGAAGTCAACAGGACTATTCACAGAGCTTCAGGTTAGTGCATACATAAATCTTTGCAACTCTTGAGGCTTAAACTCGTTTCCATTGGACAATTTAACTCACAGTGTCACAAAGTTTGGTTAGAGACAGTTGTCAGTTTGCTTAGGTATACTTTTGTAGACTTCAATTATCAAATGAAACATAAAAGGAATCAATAATATTTGGACAGCAAGTAGCTGAAGAGAGTATTGAAGCTCTCATGATGACACATGAAAGAAGGTAAAGAAGGCAAATACTGACAACTAGATCACAGATCTCAGAATTGTCAGGGTTGGGAGGGACCTCAAAGATCATCCAGTTCCAATCCCTCCCTGCCATGGGCAGGAACAGCTCACGTTAGATCAGGTTGCTAAGAGCCACATCCAGCCTGGCCTTCAAAAACCTCCAGAGATGGGACCTCCACCACATCCCTGGGCAACCTATTTTGGTGTCTCTAGTGCAAGACTGGTGTCTTATAACATGAAGATTTGGTTTTAAAGGGTGTGTTTCTTCTAAAGGCAGAAGGAGGTTAACACATGAATAGTCATCTAAGTCTCATTTCAGACATCAGAAGTAAACAATAGGCAGAGTTTTGGTTAGGAGTAAAGAAATCCATACTCACAGTTTAAAGATGGAGATGTATATGCTTCCCCCCCCCATCTTAATACATTCCTTATGCACAGCTTTAAAACAATATACCTTTCCAAAGTACAGGATTTGGAACCACAGCTTTGTATAGTGTATGCATATACTCATATAAAATTTATTTTCTACATGTTAGGATTTTGCTTCCTTGTTTTAATATGTCAAACAAAACCTGTTTAAATTTAAGGTACCTGGATGGTTTTACAGATACTGTCATGAATAATTACTGGTAGATATGATAGGATAATAATTCTTCTGATATCAATAGAAACAAATTTGGGATGTTCATGTGCTTAATTATGAAACAATTTCTTGACACAAAGAATGTGTTTTCTGCCATCATAGCCCATGCATGTCTGTAGATGTCTGCAGAGATGACATAAGGTGGTAAAATTTGGTTACAGGTTTTCAATGCAGTAGCGTCTTTTTATTTATTAGAATTATTGTGACCTAGTTATCTCACTTGATTTTCTAGATCAATATATAACATATATATTGTCTGGAAAAGAACTAGTTGGATTGGGCATTATATTTATGTGTATATATATGTGTGTGTGTGTGCAAATACAAGACAGGGAGCTTGTTAAGCTATTCATTAGTATGGCAGGCAGCATGTCTGAGCCCTGGTGCTGTTGGATTTCCAGTGTTATTGGAATGGAGGTAGTAAATTATCATGATAGAAGTATATTCTTACTGATGACATTTTCATTTCTTCTGAGAAGTGCAAGATACTTGCTCCCAGCAGGAGAATAATTACACTGACTATCTCCAACAGTATGTTAGCTCAGAAGAGGATAAGGCAAAAAAACCCCAGAGATTCTGCACAGTTACTGAAGTTTACTACATTTAAATATGGAATGCTGCATTTTAAAAGCAGTTTACACTTCAGGCTGAAGTTAGAGTGTCATGGTGCGCAATGGCATTAATCTCTAGTTACCTTCCCTAAATAAATGAATTGTCTGTGACTTAAAACCTCACCAATTAGGAGAACTTCTATTTGCTTACTGCGCTACAGAAATCAGACAGCCCACGCAATGACTTCTTTTAGATCTTCTGAAATAAATGAATGTAAGAAGCACTAGGAGGTGCTAAAGTGTGGGAAAAAAATGGGAGTACCAATTTCTAAGGATGTAAGCTCATAAACCACACTATTTACATTTATTTCTGAGGACAGCATTAATGAATAATTTAGCTCTGCATGGATTATAGGAACAATTCGTGACATTTACATTTTAAAATATTTTCATCCTTGCCAATCAGGGTTAGGATTGCACTTAGACATGATATAAAAAGAAGAACTATGATAAAAGTGGTACAAAAGCTGTTTTTAAATGAATCTCTTAAATAAACCGAGTTGTTTGACACTTTGTCAGAGGCAAGTTTGATTCGGGCACACACTAAGTAATCTGATTAACCTTTTTACTGGAAATCTCTTAGTTCAATTTGCTAAAGTCTGAGAAAAACTGATGAAGAAACCAGGCTTATGAGGAGTTTCTGTCAAGCAAAGTAGCCTATAGTATTCTACAAATGTATTGATTTAGGTGACATTGAGTGTAGAAAGAACAATCACTTTTGGTTAGGGTTGGGACTATTCAACTTTCAGCCCTATGGCGTGAGCCTCTTGAGTGACTGAAACTTTGCCCTGCCCAGTGGCAAACTAAAGGCTTCTTCAGTGGATGTAGGGGGATGAAAAATCAATTCCTATCACATCCAATTTTAATTCAAATTCTGAAACCTGATAAGAATTAAGAAAAGCTTCTCCTGCAGTACAGAATAAAAAAATGAATGTTTTGTATGCTGGAAGACACACATGTAAGGTCTTAATTGACCAAGTGAGTCAGAGTTTTCCACTGAGAGTCAAATATTTTCTGGAATGTTTAAGTAATTAGAACCAACTAACAGAAGCTGAAATATAAAACTCCTTGCTCTCGTATCTCACATGATGAACTCCCATTCAGAAATCTCAGAAGCATGGTGAAGCTTTGTGGCAAAGGGAGCTGTAGTACCTGCACTTTCTTTACAGAAGTTAGCAAAGAAGTTGCTTCTTCTCTCTTGTAACTGTTAATTGTCACTCATCATTTTCACTGTTCAGAATCATATCCTAGTGACTGAAAATGCTCATGAGATCAAAAACGTAAGATTCAAGTCCCTGAGTACTAAAAGTAAACTTACACTATTACATGAATGACATTGTAACTGAAGGTGCTCATCAGTAAGTCCATTACTGAAGAAAATTCAGAATTAATTCCAATTCAGAATTTTATATTAAACTGTCCTAACATTTTTTTAAAAGTTGGTTTATTTGTCCCTCATTAGCAAGGTCAACAAGAACCAGATCTGCCTGTTGAGAACACCTATGACAGAGGAAAACAAGCCCAAGATATCCAGGACAGGAAAATACACAGCACTAAGTGAATGGGAAGAATGGGTAGAAGAAACTTTGAAAAAAATGGTTTAAAGTGTGTGTCCCAGGGGAAAAAAAAAAATTTGAATTATTAAATTTTTTAAATAATACCAATAACATAAAAAAGAAATAATGCTGGGACAGAATGTTTGTTTGTTTATAGTTTTAGTTGTGGATATGCAGATAAGAATTTTCACAAAATGAATTTCATCATTAGATATCAGTCTGTGTTCAAAATATAGGATGATTAAATGAGACTACAAAGGCTGTGATCCAGCATGAAACTTTTCAATACGTAACACTGTAGAAGAGCATTTTTTTCTCCTCAACCATTATATTTTTATCTACTACATTGATAGACTATGGGCTTGTCTTCCTGAATTAAAAACCTGTGAAAAAGTAGAGATAGTCTGCAGTCCACTCCTTATATCATCTGCAATATGTGGTCTGTCGTTAATAAATTTGTGCTTAGCTGCTGCCAGTATCGTTCTTAAAATTACATTCTAGAATGTTCCTCCACCTGGCTGAAGATTAACCTGTAACTGCTACAGATGACAGATGGTAGCAATCATCAATAAGTAACAAAATCAGCTTTAGATTGTAACAAGAAGATTTTTTCCTTTGGCTCACACAAAGGGGAAAAAAAAACTTGATTATTGCAAAGGTGATGGAGATTTGGCCAACAGCTGAAAGAAGGGAATGAAAGTTCAATCTCTTGGGTTCTGATCCCTCACTTTTCTTCATTATTTTTGGACAAATTTTGTAGGAATGGATCAGAAAAGGAAGTGGTGTTGGCATTGGCATGCTGAAAATGCTCTGCCGCCTTTAGCTGTGAGTTAAATGCTCCCTACGCACAGCATCTGAGGGAAGTCTGGAGTCTAAAAACGGTTAGCTGACTGCACAAAAGCATAGATCATAGGTTTGCTCAACTGGCAGTCAGAAAGTTACAGAAGCTCAAGAGGAAAACTGGGGCTTAGCTCTTTGAGATTCAGAGAATTGGCACGTGGGCTAGAACTAGAAGGAGGTGCCAGGGGCCACAGCTTTCTCTTGGTGCTGGATGCCCAAAGTGTGTTCAGTTTTTCTGTGCAAGTGATGCTGTAGTTCTGGGGAGTTACGTTCAGCTCCCCTCCTGGAATTCTTTTTGAGAAAGAGAATTCTCTGTGTTTCCATTCCATTGCCATGTCAAGGAAAGAGCAGAAGCCCCCTCTATCTGGCTGAATATGCCAGAGGCTCGTCTGTGGTGGGAACCACTGTCAGATGGATCCGGCTTGTGTTTTCTGTAAGGTGAGTATGTGTCCCTGCTGGGCTGACTGGTGGGAAGAGTGAGGATGATGTATTCAGGTTTTTGCCAGTGATTTAGACTCTGAACCTCTTGCCCTTTCAGGGCCTGTGCAATTGCAGGCATATCCAAAAGCTTCCCTGGGAAGCTGAAGTTTACAGAGAATATATTGGCCAGGGCAAAGCAGCAGCTGCAAGGATATTTGGGAAGCTTAAATTTTTCACATGAATCCCCACTGCAGTCCTTAGCCCTAAATACCTCTTGTGCCAGAAATGTTCTTTGTTCAGTAACAAAGCCTTCTGCTTTCCTGTCCCTTCTGATCTTGGTGATAATGTGCCACATATGAAGTTTAAGAAGGGTTATAATTTCTTTTTCAGGTATGCAGTGAGCATTCCAGATTCAGCATATTTGTTGGCTTATAATGTTGAAAAAAAACCAAACCAGCCAAAACTAACAACTCTGCAGATGCCTTGGTATTCAGGAAGCACGTTTACCTAAGTGTTAAGTCCCAATTTTCTTTTTTTTTAAAATGAGCCAATAATCAGAAATTAATAAACAACTAACTCATTCCTAGTAGAGTCTAAACGTGGATCTAAACAAGGAAACCTAAAATGAAGTGTTGTCATGGTGATACACAAGGAGACTAAGCAAGCAGTTCAAAGCTCCTCTTCCTAGGAGACCTGAGAGACTAGCTCAAATTTTTATCTGTCATGGCTAATTCATCATTTCACTGAAACAGTTGTCAACACGCAAAGTATGTAAAAGGCTTGCATCAGGTAACTTTGTGGGGTTTTTTCGAGAGCACTACAGATTTTGTTTTAAAACCACCATTTCAGATCAGCATTACTCGTAGAGGGAAAAAAAATGTTTGAGAGAATTTTTGGTATTTTTAGCTTTTCACTGTTTGTAAAGTCAATTAAATATTGAGATTGCTTCCTCCTAAGCGTGTCATCATGAGACCACACACTGTGGTGTGTTTGACATACTAATTCCTCCAAGAAGGAAAGCAGGGAAAGTACACCCTTGCAACATTTATGCACGTGCACTGAAGCTGGTTGTCACAGAACAGAATTTATATGTTGTCAGTCTTGGGGCTACTGCTTGTGTGGAAGGGAAAACAAGGACTCACCACCAGCATACATCAGTTAATACACTTCAGTTAATGAAGTATTTGTTTTAACTTTAGCCTTAAAGATGCTTTCTTTTCAGTATTCCATGCACTCATTTCTTTATTGAAGACAGGCTAATGGACTTGAGTGTTTGCTGGATTAAGCTCCAGCTCTGGGCTCAAGCATCTCTGAATTAGGAGTATATGTCTACTAGGAGGGAAATGATTGAAGTTCAGTTAATTTCCCATCTCAGGAATTTTAAGAAAATAATGTGGCAAATGCCAGGCTAAGCAGAACACTGGGTTATTTACATTTCTACATTGGCTACAAATTCATTCTACTCCAGTAACTGGAGGTACACAAACCCACACTTAAACAAATGAGTCACACTATCTTGATTTATGGCTTCCTTTTAAACTTAGACAGACTTTGCAGGCTACTAGGCTAAAACTAGGGAAAAGATCACTCCTTTGGTATAAATTGAGATGCCTTAAGTAGTTTAGCACCATGGTAAGAAGCTGGTTTGCTCACCTTTACAAACAGTCTTTAAAAAGCACAGTAATGACAGTGAAGTACAACCACTGCTCCTGATTATTCTTTGCTCTCTTAAACCAGCAGGATGCTGCATGAGGGTGGGGAGCATCAAGCCCAGGCATATGGAGAACCCTCTGGGAGGTAAAGTGAACAAAGTGGATCTGGGAACCTGCATTGTAAGAGATTTTCCACCACTCCATAATTACCTCCGTGGGAGATGGCTGTGGCCATTAGGAAGGCTGGAGTTAAGGGATGTGAGCAGCGAGTGAGAACAGAGAAATCCTTAGAAGTCTGTCATACTTCAGAAATGCTGGTATTAAACAAATGTGATAGAAGGAAAATATCCTGAGTTAGCTTCCCCTTGAATGAGGTTTGGATGGCATTTCTGCTAGAAGTGGAATGCCTTTTTTTGTTGGCTTTTCTAATATTCGATTTTATTTCTTATAGAAAATTATTGCAGTTTTATTACCTGTGGCTTCCTATTATTTTTTTTTCTCTGCTGAGCCTTTATTAAAGCTCATGAATTATTAAATGAATCCTTTATATAACTATAATTAAAAGATGCTAGCATATTTTCAGCCATAGTCTACAACAACTTTTCTGTTTTATTTAGGAAATGCTACAAATGCCTGGGGGGAAAAAAAAAATCATTGCCTCTTAATATCACAGGAAGCCAAAATTTATGCTTCAATTAGAAAGAATCTTTACAAACTGGCCATGCTAGAAGGTACCATTTCATGGAGGAAAGCTGCATATTTACCCCTTTTATGTAGGAGAATACTGGCATGTCGGCGTCCGTTTCCATTCTCAACATAGCATGAGTAATTCCCGAGGTCTGCCTCTTCCACAGAGTCAAGAATCAATGAGATGGAAACCTCCTGTTCCCCGAGATGTTCCTTGAGAACTCTGAGGGGAAAAAAAAAGTAACCATTTTTGCTATTCACAGTGGAACCTTAGATAACCGTGACATAATAATGCTATTTACAATTCACAACTCCTTGCCTTCAAATTTGGCTATGGTTTGATGAAATCTTAATTAAATTATATCATGCCCTTTTCTTCCTCACTTCTAATGAGGAGGTTTGCTTTGTAAATGTTAATGAGAGCTTCAGTTAATGGTCTCCTTTAAGCAGGATGATGTGCATACTGATAAATATTATTGCATACTCTGATGGAGATCCTCATCCTGAATATGTGAATCTTGAAATGTTAGAACAGAGGAAACAAAAACCAGTTCTTTAGGGGGTTAGGGTCACACTACAAGTCTGGGCCTAACACACTATTTTGTGCACTTTCCGAAGCTCTTCAATGTGTCATCCAGAAACAGTGTGTTCATGCCAGAGTGTGAAAAATTCTTTCTTGACTGTGTTATAAAATTATTATAAATTAATATTATTATATAATAAGAATAGAATAGAATAGAATAGAATAGAATAGAATAGAATAGAATAGAATAGAATAGAATAGAATAGAATAGAATAGAATAGAATAGAATAGTAAGGTTGGAAGGGACCTCAAGGACCATCCAGTTCCAACTCCCTGCCATAGACAGGGACACATCCCACTAGTACAGCTCACTCAAGGCCTCGTCCAACCTGGCCTTGAACCCCTCCAGGGAGGGAGCAGCCACAACTTCCCTGGGCAACCTGTGCCAGTGTCTCACCACCCTCACTGTAAAGAACTTCCTCCTAACACCCAGTCTAAATCTCCCCTCTGCCATTTTAAACCCATTGCCCCTTGTCTTGTCATTACAAGACCTTGTAAATAGTCGCTCCCCAAATAATAATATTATTATACTACTATAATAGTATTATATATTGTATACTGTGATATATATAATGGTATATATAGTGTACTACTATAATAGTATTATAATA
>WBNM01028997.1:0-26935 GCA_013399055.1 Ramphastos sulfuratus | reverse complement strand
TGATGAGGAGGAAGGGGTGGAGGGATGGGGAAGAGGGATGAAAGCTTGAGAATGAGGAGGAGGAGGGAGGAAGGCTAGAAGGAGGAATGGAGGGTGGAAGGGTGAGGAGTGATATAGGAATCCTGGAAAGGTGAGGAATGAAGGTTGGAGAGGAGGAGGGAGGAAGGCTAGAGGGATGGGGAAGAGGAAGAAGGAAGGCTGGAGGCTTGAAGAGAACAGAGAGTGGAAGACTGAAGGAGTGAGGAGAGAGGAAGGCTGGAGGGAGGGATGAGAAAGACTGGAGGGCCAGGTGAGACATGAGCAAGCTGCTCTCGCAGGTCTGGGGACTCTGCTTTGGACTCTTCTCCCGTGGGGTCCCAGGGGCTTTATCAGGGTGGTGGCACCAGGCCGGTGGGGGCTTGGAGCTACTGTGTCTCCTCATCACCTTCCCTTGGGAACAGCCTGGCTGGGACCACTCCAGACAGACTGGCTGGGGAGCATGAGGCTGCAGGGGAGTGGGGCGCAGAGGCCAAGCCCCTTCCAGAGCTGGATCTGTCCCTGGGGAGCTGGCCGGATGCTTGGGGCCATGCCAGACATGGGTGCAGGGGTTGAGCCTTCTTCAGAGCTGGGTCTCTCAGGAGTAGACTGTGTCCCCGCGGAGCCGGGTGGGTGATCAGGAGCAGGGTGGGTGCTTGAGGCCTTGCCGGGGGTGGGTGCTGGGTGCCATTCTGCGTTTGGGAGCCTGGAGCCTCGGGGTGCAGCGGCCGCGGGGGCCCCTGCGCCGGCCCCTCTCAATAAACTTGTTGTTTGCAGCGGCTGCGGCAGCTTTTCAGGGGGGACAAAGAAATAGTTTCCTGGGCAACTGGTGGCTCTTGGCAGCAGGCACCTGCTCATCCCGCTGGCTGTCTGTCCAGCCAGCTCCAGGCCAGGGTGCCCCAGGGAGGGTGTTGGGGTCTCCTGGGGATGGTGACAGCCCCGTCCCCCAGCAGGCGAGCGCGTGGAGGGGGTGAGCGCCCAGGACGTGCTGCTGGTCCACTCGTGCCGGCAGTGGACGACGGTGACGGCGCACAGCCTGGAGGAGGGACACTACGTCATCGGCCCCAAAATCGACATCCCGCTGCAGTACCCAGGTGCAAGGGACAAGGACAAGGGTGCCAGTGTCCCCCAGGGGCTGGGAATCCCTCCCCTCTGGTGGCTGAACTGACGTTGCTCCAGTATGGCCCCGTTTGGGGGAGATGTGCTGGTTTGAGGGGTTGCACTTGGCCCCTCTGGCCCTGCCAGTGTGTGGCTCAAAACTGAGCAGCTGAGGGGAGGGGGTTGAGGGCTGACAGGGATGGGTATGGATTCGAATCCAGATGGGATGGGATGTGGTAGGGACAAGGACACAAATGGAGATGGGATGCAGACAGAAACAGGGATGGGGAGAGGGGAAGGGATCGCTTGGAAGTGGGGATGGGAGAGGGGTGCAGATGGGATGGGAACAGGGATGGGGTTGGGATGAAACGGGAATAAGGACAGGGACTTGGGGATTGGGATGGGAAGGGGATGAAGATGGACTGGGATGAGGATGAGGGTGGTGAGACACTGGAACAGGTTGCCTGGGGAGGATGTGGGTGCTCCCTCCCTCGAAGTGTTCAAGGCCAGGGTGGATGAGGCCTTGAGTGAGCTGTGCGAGTGGGAGTTGTCCCTGCCTATGGCAGGGGATTGGAACTAGATGATCCTTGAGGTCGCTTCCAACCTTACCATTCTATGATTCTGTGATTCTATAAGAACAGAGACGAGGATGAGGATAGAGATCGAACAGGGATAGCAAAAGGATGGGGACGGAGAGTGTTGCAGTTGCAATTTGCTGGGATTGGAGATGAGGATGGGGACAGAGGATGAGGATGAGACAAGGATGGGAATGGGACAGGCATGGGATGTGCTGGGGACAGGGATTGGCCAGAATGGGTTGTGCTGGAGGTGGGATGGTGACAGAGATGGGGATAGGATGAGGACACGGAGTGATGAGGATGGGATGTGCTGGGAAGGAGATGGAGTTGAGGATGGGGACTGGGATGAGGATGGGACAGGAATGTGAACAGGGTTGGGGCTAGCAATGCAGATGAAGGTGCTGAGATGCCAGTGGCTGCCGTAGCAGAAGCCCTAATGCCGGCTCTAAGTGCTTGCCATGTCGGTAATGAGTCCAGCTAATAAATAAATAATGGGAAATGGAGGGGGGGAGGGGTTAATCACCCATCCCGAGGGGGGAGCAAGGAGGGGAGGGCCACGCAGTGTGTTAACCAGTGTGGGGGTGGGGGCTTGGCCAAACCAAGCTGTTCACTGCATCATGGGGGGCTGCCCCTGGCTCAGGCAGTCCAACCTCAACCCACTCCAGTGTTCCCTGTGNCCCCCAAAGTAATGGGGACCCCAGGCAGTCCTTGAGGTTGGCTGCCCCCTGTGAAGGTCATAAAGTGTGTCATAGCAGGTCCATGGGGCCAAGCACTGGAAATGGGCTCCTCATCACCCTGTCCCACGCAGGGAAGTTCAAGCTTCTGGACCAGGACCGTGACATCCGTGAGCCTGTACAGTACTTCAACAGCGTGGAGGAGGTGGCCAGTATCTTCCCAGATCGCGTCTTTGTCATGGAAGCCATCACCTTCAGTGTGAAGGTCAGTGTGGTGACAGCAAGGGATAGCATAAGACAGCTGAGGGGGGACACTAGGAGGGCAGCAGGGACAAGTAGTGGGGCATCAGGGTCAGTAGTGAGACAGTAGGAGGAGAGGACAGTGGGCAACAGAGGACACGGTGGGGTGGTGCAACTTTAATCGGGGATTGGTGGCGAGACATCAGGGAGGAGGGGGTGGGACATTGAGGATAGAGGTGCAAGGGTGTGGTGGCAGCAATAAGACAAAGACCAACGGCTACAAATTGGAACACAGAAGGTTTCACCTCAACATGAGGAGAAGCTTCCTTACAGTGAGGGTGACAGCACTGGAACAGGCTGTCCAGAGATGTTGCAGAGTCTTTCTCTGGAGACTTTCAAAACCCACCTGGATGCATTCCTGTGCGAACTACCCTGTGTGATCCTGCCTTGGCAGGGAGGTTGAACTCGATGGTCTCTAAAATTCTGTGATATCAGGAGAGGATGGTGAGCCAACAAGCAATGATGGTGGGACATTGGGAGTAGTGGTGGGACAGCACAGTATAGTGATGGGAACTGGGGTGGCAGTAAAGTGAAGGTTGTTGGTGGGACATCAGGAAAGGACAGTGGGACAGCAAGNGATGAGGGTGGTGAGACACTGGAACAGGTTGCCTGGGGAGGATGTGGGTGCTCCCTCCCTCGAAGTGTTCAAGGCCAGGTTGGATGAGGCCTTGAGTGAGCTGTGCTAGTGGGAGTTGTCCCTGCCTATGGCAGGGGATTGGAACTAGATGATCCTTGAGGTCGCTTCCAACCTTACCATTCTATGATTCTGTGATTCTATAAGAACAGAGACGAGGATGAGGATAGAGATCGAACAGGGATAGCAAAAGGATGGGGACGGAGAGTGTTGCAGTTGCAATTTGCTGGGATTGGAGATGAGGATGGGGACAGAGGATGAGGATGAGACAAGGATGGGAATGGGACAGGCATGGGATGTGCTGGGGACAGGGATTGGCCAGAATGGGTTGTGCTGGAGGTGGGATGGTGACAGAGATGGGGATAGGATGAGGACACGGAGTGATGAGGATGGGATGTGCTGGGAAGGAGATGGAGTTGAGGATGGGGACTGGGATGAGGATGGGACAGGAATGTGAACAGGGTTGGGGCTAGCAATGCAGATGAAGGTGCTGAGATGCCAGTGGCTGCCGTAGCAGAAGCCCTAATGCCGGCTCTAAGTGCTTGCCATGTCGGTAATGAGTCCAGCTAATAAATAAATAATGGGAAATGGAGGGGGGGAGGGGTTAATCACCCATCCCGAGGGGGGAGCAAGGAGGGGAGGGCCACGCAGTGTGTTAACCAGTGTGGGGGTGGGGGCTTGGCCAAACCAAGCTGTTCACTGCATCATGGGGGGCTGCCCCTGGCTCAGGCAGTCCAACCTCAACCCACTCCAGTGTTCCCTGTGTCATGGTCCCAGCCAGAAGCCTGCCCTGTGAGGGGCAGCCCTGAGCCCAGTATGGCTTGGCATGGGGCTGGCAGTGGTGGAGCCGCTGGCACAGGCACCTCATTGGATTAATATTCCCCTCAGGCTCGTCCCCGCCAAGCCCATGCCAACAATGGCAGTTTCACTCCCAGCCACAGCCCCCACCACTGCTGCTGCCTTTACCTCCTTCATCCCTGCTGCAAAGCCCCCCAACCCAATCCCTTCCTTCCTGGCTCTCCCACCTGAAGCATGGGGCAGAAGGGGGTCCCAGTGTGGCTGAAGATGGGGTTTGGTGGGTAATGAAGCTCCCTGCAATGTTGGGTGCTCTTCTGACTCTGCTCCAGGAGTGTTCCTCATCTGTGAGGCATTTCTGCAGCCACTTCGAGGTGACCCCTGCAGCTTCAGGGGTGCCTGTACATCTCATGTGCCCAGGGATTTGTGCTTTTGTGACACCCAAAACCCCCCTCCTTGATGCTACGTGCTGTATGGGGGAGATATTCTGGTTTTCACTGGCAGCAGTTGGACATGGTGAAGCCCACAGAAGTGCTACCCCCCCCCCCNTGAGGGTGACAGCACTGGAACAGGCTGTCCAGAGATGTTGCAGAGTCTTTCTCTGGAGACTTTCAAAACCCACCTGGATGCATTCCTGTGCGAACTACCCTGTGTGATCCTGCCTTGGCAGGGAGGTTGAACTCGATGGTCTCTAAAATTCTGTGATATCAGGAGAGGATGGTGAGCCAACAAGCAATGATGGTGGGACATTGGGAGTAGTGGTGGGACAGCACAGTATAGTGATGGGAACTGGGGTGGCAGTAAAGTGAAGGTTGTTGGTGGGACATCAGGAAAGGACAGTGGGACAGCAAGGGATGGTGATGAGAAAGCAGGGGATAGTGGTGGTACATGAAGGGGGGTGGGGGGTGGGGCATGTGCGCCAAGAGACAATAGTGGGCAGAAGGGAGGTGGTGGCATGCTACAGGATGATGGTGGGACATCAAGGGGTGTTGGTGATAAGGCATCAAGGACACTGCAAGATGGCGATGGGACATAGGGAGGGGTGTGCCAAGAGCAGTGTGTCCCATGGCCGATCTGTGGCGGGGCAGGTGGTGTCCGGGGAGTTCAGCGAGGACAGCGAGGTGTACAACTTCACGCTGCACGCCGGGGACGAGCTGACGCTGATGGGCCAGGCGGAGATCCTCTGCGCCAAGACGGTGAAGGAGAAGTCGCGCTTCAACACCATCCTGCGGAAGCTGGGCAAGGCCGGGCCGGCGGCGGGGGCCAGGCAGGTGAAGGGGAAGATGCCCTGCTTGATCTGCATGAACCACCGCACCAACGAGAGCCTCAGCCTGCCCTTCCAGTGCAAGGGCCGCTTCAGCACCCGCAGCCCGCTGGAGCTGCGGCTGCAGGATGGCGAGCACACCATCCGCAGCATCATTGAGAAGGTGCGGCTGCCCGTCAACGTGGCCGTGCCCAGCCGCCCCGCACGCAACCCCTACGACCTCCACGCCATCCGTGAGGGCCACTGCTACAAGCTGGTCAGCATCATCTCCAAGACGGTGGTGCTCTGCTGCATCCTGCGCCGCGACGAGCTGGTCCCTTTCCATTTCCTCCTGCTGACGGACATGCCCCGCTTCCAGCTGCCCGAGGGGCTTCTGGCCGGGGACCCCCAGCTGGAGAAGCTGCTGCGGGACAGTGCCGCCTACTGCCACGACCGCTTCAACCCCGACGAGTACTCGCGGGCCGTGCGGGAGGCCAAACCCGACTTCTTGGAGGAGTGTGCCAGCCCCCGGCGCCTGCGGCTCTGCCTGCCCGCCTGTGTCCGGGAGGAGCTCACCCAGCCCCTCCAGCGCTTGTCCCTCTGCACCTGCAGCACCGGGGTCCCCCGAGAACCCACCACCCGCTGCCAGGGACCGCGGGGCGTGGGGGTGGGCACCCCACACCCTCCACTGCCCGACTTCCCCGATCCCGACCGGGAATACATGACGCCCGACTGGGCTGAGCCCGAGTTCAGGACTCAAGAGCCGCTGGAGATCCCCTATGAGGAGCTCTGGAGCAATCCCAGCCTGGAGGGGTGCTGTGAACTGGGCAGCGTTCCCGGCCGGCAGGACCTTGTCTCCTTCGGGGTCAGCACCCCGCTGGGCTCCCCACATCGCCCTGGTGTGGCCGGGGATGAGCCCTGTGGGGACAACCCACCTCCTGTGCCACCCAAGTCAGAGGCGGTAAGAGCTATGGTCCTGTCTCCGGGGATGGGGAACAACACTCTTGGGGTGCCACAAGCCACTCTGGCCAGAGTAGTGACGTGGGGATAGCCGAGTGGTGAGCCCTGGCAAGGCCCTGCTGGAAGCCCTGTGCAGTGGGCATGGAGTGGAAAACTCCAGGGCTGAGCTGCCACCCTGTGGCATGGCCAACCCAATCCCATCCCCGGGTGCTGAAGGGCTGGCAGTCCTGTCACCTAGCTTTGGGGTCCCTCCTCAGCTCTGGTCCCCCATATCCTCTGGGCTCCCTGGCGCCACGGGTTACCCAGTTTGTCAGGGCTCACCATCATCAGGGGGTACCCAAACCCTCAGGACACCTTTGTGCCACGGGGCTCCTGGTTCTCCAGAATTCTCTGCACTACAGGGTGCATGAATCTGTTTGGCTCCCCGACAATGTGGGGTACCCAGTTCCCCACAGCTCCCTGCAACCAGGGGGTACCCAAATCCTTAGGACTACCTTGTACCACAGGGTCCCCAACTCCTCAGGGCTCTCTGCACCATTGGGTATCTGAATCTCTTGGGCTTTCCAGCACTGTGGGGTACCCAAATCTTCCGGGGGTCCCCTGCCCTGGGGCTTGTGAAGCCAGGGCTCCTCTATACAACAGCTACTCAAAATTTCAAGTTCCTTTTCACCATAATGAACCCGAATTTCTTGGGCTCCCCTGCACCATGGCATACACAGTCCCCTAGGGCTCTCTGTTGATACCCAGAGCTATGTGACTTAACTGGGGTTGGTTGCCCCTGAGCAGTTCCCATCACCCCCTCCAGCCCTGCCGTCCGCAGGGGCAGATCCCGCGGTCACCAGGGGCCTGACGGTTCTTCCCCCCACCCCCTATTCCAGGTGAAGGAGGAGTGCCGGCTGCTGAACGCACCCCCAGTGCCACCCCGGGGCAGCCGCCCCCCAGCGCACTGCAGCCCTCCTACACCCCTGCGCTGCCTGAAGCTGGCATCCGCTCCCTCGCCCAGCCCCAGCCTCTCCTACTACTCCTCGGGGCTCCATGATGGGTGAGTGGCTCTGGGGCCATTGGGGTACTGTGGTGGGGTGGCAGCAGTTGAGGACCTCAAGATAATGTGGTGGGGGTTGGGCGGTCCCTGAGGATGGCGAGGGATGGCCTTAGGGGAATGGTGACAATGACCCCTTCCTCCGGCAGGTCGGCCCCACGGAGTGGCAGCGGCTCGCCCTCGCCCGACGCCTACTCTCTGTACTGCTACCCCTGCACTTGGGGTGACTGCAAAGCTGGGGAGACCCCCGGGCGCCCGTTACCCGCCGCCACGCTGACTCCCGCCACTCAGCCGGCCCCCTCCTCCTGGTCGGACCCCTGGGCATACGCCGAGGCGGGTGCTGGGGTGGGCAGCAGTTGCTCGACCCCGCTGCCAGCAACCGAGCCCCCGCTCAAGCCCTTCCGCAGCTGCCCCCGCCTCAAGCCCCCCCCCGCCCAAAAACGCTTTGCCCCCTTTGGGGCACTCAACCCCTTTGCCGGCCCGGCTGAGTGGCCAGAAAGCCCAGAGTGGCCCAAGCCACCTTCAGCTCCAACCGCCCCTTCTTCCTCCTCCCCAGAGCCTTTCGCCCCCGCGGAGGAGCCAGTGCCTCCCCCCCGGCCCCCCAAGGGCTTTGAGGGGGACGGCATTGTCATCCAGGGGGCAGCGCCACTGTCACCAGCAGTTCTACGAGGGGCCGAGGGGGGCGTCGCCCGCCTCTACCTGGCTCAGGGCATCATCGAGGTGCCACCGTCGGGGCGGGGCGACGGGGTGCCCCCGCCGGCCGCAGCCCCCCGTCCCAGCGGTGACGGGTCGCCCTGGCTGCCTCCTGCCGACCTCTCGGCCCTCTCGCTGGAGGAGGTCTCCAAGTGCCTGCGTTTCATCGGCCTCTCTGAGGACGTGGTCAGCTTCTTCGCCCGCGAGCGCATCGACGGCAGCATCTTCGTCCAGCTCAGCGAGGAGATCCTGGCCGACGACTTCCGCCTCACAAAGCTCCAGGTGAAGAAGATCATGCAGTTCATCAAGGGCTGGCGCCCCAAGATCTAACCTCCTGAGCCATGGGGGTCCTTCAGCTCCTGGATCGCAGGTCTGGCTCTTGCCACTCTTAGCCCCTGTCCTGCTCCGGGGGTGCCTCGCTCTAGCAATGCCCACAGGCTGCAGGTCTTCCCCCACCCCAGCAGTTCAGCCCTATTGCCCTTCCCCTTTCCATTTTAACATTGGAAGGTAATTTTGGCCCAAAGGGGCTGGAAAATCCTGGAGTTTGTGTTGACTGGTTTAACTTAATCCTTGTGGATTAGTGTAATAAACATATGGGACAAAAATGAGTGACTGGAGAAGGCCCTTGCTTGTAGAAGGGGGGAGAAAGGAGCTGCTGGTGGGGATGGAAGGTCCCATCCTCACACCTTTTCCAGCTCTTGGGCTGGGACCTGTCCCCTCCATAGGATGGAAAGTGGCACTCTGGGAACTGCTCTGGGCTTCAGGGTGATTTCAGGCCCCTGGGAGGAAGCTCCTGTGCCTGACAAACATAGTTGACCCTGGGAAATAGAGGCAGAGAACTACCCTCGGGGCTGCCTCTGTCACCCAGCTCTCCCAAGGCCCATGGTGAGCTGTCCCAAGGACCAGTGAGCTCCCCAAACTCTGCTCTGCACAGAGCTGGATGGGGCCACAAGAATCAGATCTTCCCAGCTCCTTAAGTATGAAGAAGCAGGACTGCCCCAGACACTGCTCAGAACCCACAGCACAGGTCCCCACACAACAGATAGGTCATGGGGGCTGCTGCATGCTCCCCACAAAGGGCTGAAGGCTAGGCACCAGCTCCACAGGCAGCAAGGTGGGACGAGATGATATCTCAGCCCAATCTGGCCCTAGTAACTTTGAGAAACAAGCAAAGACTGTCATGGAAAGAGCAGCAGCACCCCACTCCTGGCCCAAACCCTGCCAGGGTGCAGGAAAAAGGCTGGAGCCAGGGAGCTGGAGACCAGGCCAGCCCTGAATTCAGTGACAGGTGCCCAGAGAGTTAAAGCCTTTTAGTTTAAGCAGAGCTCTCCCCACAGGGGACCCTTCTGGCCTTTGGCTGCTTGATTGGCAATTACCGGCAGCTCCATCTGCCAGGAGAACCCCGCGGCAATGCTCCAGGGCTAGACAAAAGAGCTGGAGGCTGTCTGACGGTGGAGGTGACAGAGCCTGCCTTTGTTCTGTGCTGCCTCCCCTTGCCCTTCCCCACTCTCCAGCAGCTCCGTTGTGGGTCTGGGGGAGCAGGGAGAGGATCGCAGAGGCCTGCCCCAAAGGCTTTATTCCCCCACGCTGAAGTGGCTCCCTGCTGCCCCAGTGAGATGCGAAGAGAAGCAGGCTTGGAGGCCAAACCCAGAAGGCAGGGATTTATTTTGTTGGAGGTTGATGGAAAGGCAAAGCCTGGAGGCCAGCTGCATGCTGGACATTGCCTGCCAGACCAGGAGCTTGCAGCATGGAGGTGACCAAAAGAATTCTCCTGCGCTGGCATGGGACGGAGGTGCCCAACACACAGCAGTGGAGTAGGCACTTGAAATGACTACACAGACTTGAAGGCAACCCACTGCCATCCTCCTTCCTTTCCTGTCTCCCCTTGGAGGGGCTTCACAGATTAACCTAGAGAGGATGGGGCATGGCTGGAGAGCTGTCAGGGCATCACAGGCCAGGCTCACTGGTGGAACTTCTTGCTGGGGCTGTTGGCATAGTCTAGCAGCAGCTGGCAGGGTGTGAACTGGCTGCCGTAGACGGCCTCGTACTTCCGCAGCTTGTCCACCAGCTGCTTGGCTCCGTAGGAATCTGCATACCTGAAGGGACCTGCAGGGGACAATCACCAGATTACCTTGGTGCCTCTCACTTCTCCCCAACGTGTCTCCTTGGGGACAAGGAAGTGAGAGGCACCAAGGTAATCTGGAAGGGTGAGAGCATAGGATTCAGCCTGATGCATCCTTGAAGGGTCCTCAAGTCTGTTGGAAGGGTAACGCAGGATGCTGCTCCTGCCTGCTCGCCTGTGCTAAGCAGAGGGACAAAGCTGGGGCACATATGGTGAAGGGTCTAGAGCACAAATCCTGTGAGGTGCAGCTGAGGGAAATGGGGCTGTTCAGCCTGGAGGAAAAAGGATGCTCAGGGGAGACCTCACCCTCTACAGCTCCCTGAAAGGAGGCAGTAGCAAGGTGGTGGTTAGTCTCTTCTCTCCAGGACAAGAGGAAATGGCCTCAAGTTGTGCCAGGGGAGGTTTAAGTTGGACATGAGAAATGATTCTTTCATGGAAAGGGTTGTCAAGCCCTGGAACAGGCTGCCCAGGGCAGAGATGGAGTCACCATCCCTGGAAGGGTTTGCAAGCCCTGTAGATCTGGTGCCAAGTGCCATGGTTTAGTGGTGACCTGGCAGTGCTGGGTTAACAGTTGGACTTAATGATCTTTAAGACCTCTTCCAACCAAAACAATTCTATGATGACTGCTCCCCTAGTCTGAGATTGTTTCAAGGAGGAAAATTGCTCAGCTGAAGCACCATCTCGTGACCAAGAGCCTTTCATTTGTGAACCAAACCTCAGCCAGACTTTTCTACTGCCCAGGCCATGGCCAGGTTGCTGAGAGGTCCAGAAGCATTTGGTCCATGTTCCTGGCTAGCACCTTAGCCTGAGAAGCACTATGCACCACAGTTGAGGTTATCAGCTCAGCTTTACCTGTGAATGCTGGCCAGGCTAGAGGCAACCTCTGTCTCAATGGGAAAAAGTCACTCAGGCTTGTCAGACTGCAGCTCAGACTTGGCCTTACTGGCTACACTGCTGCTGGTGGGCTGTGGGCCCACTCCACAAGGAAGATTTCAAGCTGTGCCAGGCAGCCTAGCCCAAACCCCTGCTGACCCTGCTTACCTCCCAGGCATGGTGGGAAGCCCAAGCCAAACACAGCACCAATATCTCCCTCCACGGGGTTGCTGAGGATCCCTTCCTGCAGGCACATGGCTGCCTCGTTCACAAACCTTGTCACCAAGCGCATCTGGATGTCCTCATCCGTGCAGCTGTGAAGGGAGAGTCTGTAAGGGCTGTGCAGGCGACACAGCAAATGGATGCAGGAGCACATCAACGTGAGGGAAAATTCTCTCCTGTGAGGGTGCTGAAGCACTGCAACAGGCTGCCCAGAGAGAGGCTGTGGAGCCTCCTTCTCTGGAGATTCCAAACCTGCCCAGATCTTGTGATCCTGGGCAACCTGCTGTGGGTGACCATGCTTTATCGAGGGGGTTGGACTAGATGATCCCCAGAGGCCCCTTCCAATCCCACCACGCTGAGATTCTGTGAAGCCAGCACACACTGGTGGCAGACTGGGGTAGGGGAGGGAATGGTTTCTCACTGAGGCTGTCCTGATAAGAACAAGGACTAAGTTCTGTGATGTGTCCTGAAGCAGGCATGTGGGAATGGCAAAGGCTCATTCAGGCCTCATGGTCAGAGGCAGGAGAGGGAGCTGGGGTGGGAGCCAGCCCACATGACCACTCACACACACAGCTACTTACACCTCAGGGTTGGCTGGTATTTTGAACCGTGCCAAGATCTCATCCATGCCAGAATTCACACTCCTGTTCTTCACCCCCTCCTGATAAATGTAAAAGCCTTTCCCTGCCTTGCGACCTGTCGGGGACAAAAAGAGACAAGTCACAGCCTGCCACATGTCTTGTGGTACCTTCGCCTTTGATCTGCTTGTGGCTCCTGTTAGTGTGAGCAGGTAGACCCTCCTGGCTCGGGCAGCATCTCTGTGCCTCAGAGAGACCCTGACTGCTGCCTCATCAAGGACAAAGGAAAGGTGGGCCACATCCAAGCTCGGTCCTTGGCAAGATGTTGCCACTGTGCCAGGTGCCAAAGTCTTCACTAGGTTCCAGAGGACAGTCAAATGCCACTGTTTCCATGGCTACAGCAGTAAAAAGACATGGTCCTTGTCCACACTTGGGAGGCAGGTACAGAGATGATCTCCTGAGTAATCGACACTGCCAGGGGTCTGGTCACAGCAAGAGCACTGGAGTGTGACAGCTGGCATGGCACAAAAGCAGGTCCCATTGATGGACACTGCTCTCTCCTGGTGTGCTCACAGAAACACAGCGGCTTCTGGCACCCAGTGCCACCAGGCACAACCTCTGCCATAAGGCCAGAGCCATCATTTTGCCTTGCACAGAGCTTCTAAAGCTCAGCTCAGGGCTTATTTCACTTGACCACATTTAATTCCAGACACTTGCTCCCCATATCCTGGACCACTTGTGCAGGGTTTCAATGAAGGGGTGAGACAGAGGTCCATGGGATCCAGCCTGCTGCTCTGGGCAGTATCTTTGCCTTCCACTGCTGCTTCTGTAAAAAGACAGGCCTCTGCCCACTGCCAAAGGCGTGTCCAGGATAGAGCTGGCAGCGATTCCCAACCCATTCCCACGACTGTTTCTCCAACTGCCCTGCCCTGATGCAGAGGCTGATGGATCCTTGTGTTTTTCTTCAGAGGGAAAGACACTGGGTTGAAAGAGCCTCGTTTCTCACCTAGGAAGCCTTTTTCCACCATGAGCTTGAACAACTCAATGCTGCCCCCTCCAAAGCGCTCGCCAAAGGCCTTGCCGAGGTCCTCGGCCACGTGTGTGGCCACATCCACCCCCACCTCATCGATCAGCGTGGCAGCACCCACAGGGAAGCCGAAGGCTGTGGAGATGGCATCCACTTTCTTTGGGTCAATGCCCTCCTGTGGGAAGGAAGGGGAAGGAATCATCTCTCTGGGTGAAAAAGCCAGTGTTGGGGCAGAAAGCCCTTGCTCGTCCTAGGCCATGGGCTGCCACGAGCTCCATTAGCTGCTGGATTACAGACAGAGGCAGTGGAATGCTGCTTGCACCACTCCTGACTCCCCCTTGGTGCCATGTGAGGAGGAAAGAACCTCATCACTGCTTGTGCCAGGCCTCATCAGCCCTCAGCTCAACCAAAAGCAGGCTGGGGACAACCACGGGCACCAGGACTGGTAATCTACCTCCCTCCTTGTCCAGAGCTGGGGTCAAACCCATTGAGGACAAGAAAGCAGCAGAGATTACACAGTGGTTTGGTGGATACACACCTGGAGAACTCGGACCACTTCTGACAGCATCGGCCCCAGGCACCTGGTGGTGTAGAAGCCAGGCCCATCCTAGAAGTGCAGTAGGAAGGCAGATGAGTACAAACTGAAGGACCATGATCCCTCCTGGCATCACAAGAGACCACATTTCACAGCACAGGTTGCAGTTCAGGCACTGATGTGCATGGCAGAGGCACTAAACTCCTTTTTCCTGCAAGGCTTTCCATGAACTCACTCCCTGGAAGATCCCACCAATGCTGGGATCCCACTAGTGCCTGGAGGTCCCAAGCAGGCTGTAGAAGGCTCCTTGCTTCACCAAGACCAGCAGGATGATGGGGGGGAGGGGGTGCTCAGCACAAGTGAAACTGCTTGTTTCACCTCTGACACTGCTCCCAAATTCAGGAAGCAACTGATCAGCTGCAGGCTGATGTTCAGGGAAGCTTCTGAAGTGGGGATGAGGGTTAGATCAGCAGTACTGTCTCCCCACTAGGCCTCTGGAGATGCCTGGAGTACTTTTAGACAAGCCAGTTTTCCCAGCACCACAGGACTGTGGCAAACTCACACAGCAGAGGAAGAGAAAAAACACCACCAAAGCCACTCAGACTGCCTCAAGCTTCCCAGTTGAACCTCCCACACAGCTCAACCAGCATCACTGATGCTTTCCAGCACAGGGCATGAGCAGCTCCATTTGGAGGGCCATGTCTTCCAACAGTGCTCACCAGCCTACCAAAGCAGCACTGGTCCATAGCTTTTCTGAGGTTCTGCTGCCTCTTCCTACAGGACACAGTTGTTTGTTCTCAAGTGCTGCCTTGTTGCACTGTGCTCAGTCTTCTCCTGCTGCCTAGTACCAGATCTCTCCTCCCCTGTACTTGCACATTTACTTTTTCTTAGCCAAGGTTTAAACCTGGGAGGAGTGTTAGTGCTGACTGACCCCCTGTCCTTGCAGTTTGTCAGAGAGAAGAGATGCTGAGAGTCCTGCCTGGGCTCTGTTCCACCTCAGGTGCCACTGCAGACATCAGCCTCCTAGAAACTGTGTGGAGCAGGACTGCCAGCTCCTCATGCTGCCTGATCAGGCAGCATGTCCCTTCAAGGGACATTTGGTGGATCAACTGCTGCCTTCTAACCTCCATTTTTACCTCACAGCCAAACTTCAGCCTCCTTTCAGCACACAGAGCTGCCCTTGATTTGTGACCCAGCTCATCCTGTGTGTGGTGTTCTCTCACCTTCACCACAATGACGACCTTGCCCTGTTTGAGGCCAACAGCAACCGCAGAAGCCGCCGTGTCCTGGGATGTTTTGTCTGTGGTGATGATTTCCAGCAGCTGCATTTTGTCCACAGGGGAGAAGTAGTGCATCCCGATCACCTGGGCAGAAGGAAGAGCTCAGGGTTGGTTTTCCAGTTGGCTAAATCAAGTGGCAAAGTGCAGAGGGAAGCAGGCCACCATGGGCACAGTGCAGTGGCCACATGTTCCACTGTACCCAACGGGAGTCCTCTCCAACTCCTTTCCTTCTTGGCTTTCCCAAGGACACAGCACATGCTCCACACCTCTTGACTCAGTGAGAATGTTTGACCTGAACAGGCTGGAGAGTTGGGCAGAGGGGAACCTCATGAGGTTTGGCAAGGGCAAGTGTAGGGTCCTTGCACTTGGGTAGGAATAATGTCCTGCAGTTGGACAGGTTGGAGGCTGACTTGGTGGACAGCAGCTCTGTTGAGGAGGACCTGCGAGTGCTGGGCAACAAGAAGTTGTCCATGAGCCAGCAATGTGCTCTCATGGTCAAGAAGGCCAATGGTTTCCTGGTGTGTCCAGGAGTCAAGGGAGACAAGGCCGCATCTGGAGTCCTGGGCCCAGTTCTGGGCTCCACAGTTCAGAAGAGACAGGGAACTACTGGAGAGAGTCCAGCAGAGGCTACAGAGATGCTGAAAGGACTAGAGCACCTCTGAGGAGGAAAGGCTGAGACCTGAAGCTGTTTAGCAGCCTGAGAGGATTTTGTCAATGTTGATCAATATCTAAAGGGTCAGGGGCAAGAGAATGAGTCTGACTCCGTTCAGTGGTGCCCAGTGACAGGACAAGGGGAATGGGCACAACCTGGAAGCCAGGAGGTACCATCTGAAGAGAAAATGCTTTCCTGTGACAGTGACAGAGCACTAGAACAAGCTGCCCAGAGAGGTTGTGGAGTTTCCTTCTCTGCAGAGATTCCAAACCCACCTGGATATTATGACTGTGGGCCACCTGCTGTGGGTGATTCTGCTCTAGCAGAGGATCTGGACCACATCTCCAGAGATGCCCTTCCAACCCTTACCTATGCTGGGATTCTGTATGATGCCTACAGGACCAGAAGTGCTGCTCAGAGTTCTCTGTACTTGTTAACACCCTGGCAGCAAAACCTGGTAGCAACTTTAGACAAGCTCAGTTCCTGGGTGAGTCACAAGTGCTGTGTGATCTGCAGGAACCACCTGAGCAGGCCCTGCAGGCACATGCCTGGGTGCTGCTTCTCCTGGACTGCAAGACCAGAACAGCAGTCAGAGACAGGTGTCTAGTGGAGTCCTTGTTTTCTGCTCATGAACATTTTGCCTTAGTGGGTTTTTTTTTGGTGAGGAAGTGAATCTAAAGGAGAAGGCAGCAGGTTTCCAGAGCCTAATTACAGAGGTGAGTGCAGCCTTCCTCTGGGAGCAGCATTTAAGTGATGATTCAGCTGCATGCCTCACTTAAGCAGGACCATGTCATCAGTGTGTCACCTTCATGGCTCCTGGAAGCTACACTTGGCATGAAGATCACCTTGCAGGGGAGCTGCAAACTGCAAAACTAATTAAAGTACACTAATTAGTGAACTGATTTCCTATTAGTTTCCACAGAAAGAATCATTACACAGGCATCTTACGCAGCAAGAGGGAGTTATCTGCATGTCTGAACAAATAAGACTCAGTTGGCACTTCCAATGCAACTAAGGTCCAAGAGCAAACTGGAAGGAGGCTCACAAAGGGCATAGGAGCCTCCAGCAGCTAGGACACACTTTGTTACTCCCTGGACCTTAGAACAGACTATTTCAGTTGGAAGGCAACCACAATAATCGCCTAGTTCACAGAACTTCTGCAAAAAACCCACACAGTAGATCCAACCCTGGGCAGACTGGAGACCCTTGGAGGGGTTCAGAGAACCAGCCAGTGGTAACTGTGTTTGAATTTGTGTAGCATGTTCCAGCTGAGGTCCACAACTTCCATTTCCTCCTCCCCAGGCTGCTACTGCCTCCTCATCACCTGTTTTGGAGAGGCAGATGGGATTATCTCTCAGGGGAACTGCTTGCTCTCCCCTGCATCGGGGATCAGCGAGATGCTGGCTGCATCAATAAGGGCATCACCAGCACAAAGTCATTATCCCAACTCAGCACTGGTCAGGCCACCCCTGGAACACTGGGTTTAGTTTTGGTCCCTGCTGTACAAAAACCACATGTGGACAGGCTGGAGGGAGTCCAGAGAAGATGTGGATAGGCTGGAGAGGTCCACAAAAGGGCCACCAAGATGGTCCGAGGACTGGAAAGCTGACATACAGGGAAAGGCTGAGAGAAAGGGGTTTGTTCAGCCCCTCAGGCTCAGAAGAGATCTTATCTCCATGTTCCAGTATTGAAGGGTGACAAGGAAGATGGAGACTCCCTTTTTACAAGGAGTCACATAGAAAAGATGAGAGGTGATGGGTACGAAGCTACTGCTGGAGAGACTCTGGCTGGACACAAGAGCAAAGTTTTTCACAGCAAGGACAATCAGCCACTGGAACACTCACTCCTAGAACCACGGGATGGTTTTGGTTGGAAGAGACCTTTCAGACCATCATGTATGACTGTTAACTCCACACTGCCAGGTCACCACCAAACCACGTCCCTCAGCACCACATCTACACAGCTTTTAAATCCCCCTAAGGGTGGTGACTCCACCACTTCCCCAGGCAGCCTGCTCCAGGGCTGGATTAACACCTTCAGGAAAGACATTTTCACTCGTGTCCAACCTAAATCTCCCCTGGCACAACTTGAGGCCTTTTTTTCTTGTCCTGTCACTTGTTAATCTTCCCAAGGAAGTAATGGACTCCACATCATTGGACACTTAGCTGTTTTCTCTTGTCCTTCTCTGCCCTTCTGTATGGATGAATGCTTCCTGAAGGCTCTCACCTCCCTATGGCACCTACCTGCCAACATCAAACTAGGGGGCGAGTCCACCTTCATGCCTTTCCTACCTGCCCAAAGATCACAATCTCTTTGTTGAAAGCTTGCAGTGAGGGCAGAGGATGAGCTGTTTCATGTTCGGAGGAGGAAACAGAAAGTCCCAGTGCTTACCTACAGCAAAGCCAGTTTGCCACTAAGAGGCAGCTCAGTGCAGAGTGGATGTGAGGCAGGCACATGGCACTGGGGACTCACCTTCTCTGGCCTCTTGCTAGCAGCAGCGATCTGGCTGATGGGAAGGGCAGACGTGTTACTGGCAAAGATACAGTGAGGAGGGATCACCTGTGGCAGGGAGTGGAAGAGGGAGTGTTAACATCTGAGCTCCAGACTCACATCCAGAGCCCCAAAAGAACAGGACCAGCACCTAGAAAGCCCAGCAAACCCCATTTTCACTGCTGAGGCAGACAACATTAGAACTAATTCTAAACCAGGAGCCTGTCTGTCTGCTCCTAAACTCTCCCCATGTCTGCGATGTTGGTCTCAGAGTCCTCATGTTCCTATCAGAACATGGCAGCCACATTAGACATAGCAAGGAGTTGCACAAAGCAGTTCCATGGCCGTGTGATTCTGTCCCGAGTGTGCTCTTGAACAGAAAAGAGCAGTGGCAGCAAGTTAGAGACAGTAAAGGACTACAGGTGGTGAAGATAGCAAAGGACATTACAATGTAGCAGTGGTTTTGGAGAGGCTCTCTGTAGTCAGGGAAATGTCAGAACTGCCCTGTTCAGCTAAGAACTACCAACTGCTTACTCAATGTCCCTAGGGAACCAGCAGGCTGCCCAGGACACTCACCCCCACACTGACATAGCTTGCAACAAAAGCACCAAACTGCCACAAAGAGGCGTGGCAGCCCTGGCTGCACAGGACAGGACAGTCTCTAGCACACAAGGGCCATGCCAAACACGAGGTGCTCAGAGCCAATACTCACAGCCTCCACTTCCTTCAGCACTTTGTGCTTGATGTTTATGTCCTCAAACACAGCCTCGATCACCATGTCTGCCTTCTCAAACCCCTTGTAGTCCAGCTGGCTTGTCAAGTTGCTGAGAATGGAGTCCCTCTCGAATGATGTCAAACTCTTCTTCTTCACCTTGCCGTTCAGCCTAGGGAAGGACAGTCCTGTCTCAGCTCCTGAGCAGCACTCTGCTGGAGCGAACCACGACACCAAGAGCATCCCTCCCTCCTGGAGCTGGGACCCAGAACGCCATCTCCTGCATTGGGTTCTGCACTTGAGCCACAGCAATGTCATGCAACACTCTGGGCTCGGGGAAGAGTGGCTGGAAACTGCTCATGGGAAAAGACCCGAGGGTGTTGGTCAACATCTGGCTGGAGATAAGCCAGCCTGTGCCAAGGAGGCCAACAGCATCCTGGCTTGGATCAGCAATAGTGTGACCAGAAGAACTAGGGTAGGGATCATCCCTCTGTACCCAACACTGATGGGGCTGCACCTCAAATCCTGGGTTCAGTTTTGGACTCCTTATTCCAAAGAAGGACACTGAGGTGTTGGAGTGTGTCCAACGAGAGGCAACAAAGCCAAGCCCTGGAACAGGCTGCCTAAGGCGGTGGTGGAGTTCACCATCCTTGGAGGGGTTTAGAAGTTGTGTAGATGTGTTGCTGAAGGACATGGTATAGTGGTGACCTAGCAGTGCAGGGTAAACAGCTGGCCTTGATGATTTTAAAAGGTCTCTTCCAACCAGAACAATTCTATGATTCTATAATCTCCAATCCTGCAGGACTGAGATTCTGCTTCCTGGCACCTCCTTCCCTCCAGAAAAAGGAAAGCCATGCTCACATCACTCTGCTGCTGCCTCAGCCTGAAGGTCAGTCCTGACATTCCCAAGGACAGATAGCTGAGCACTATTACTGCTGAGCCAGGAGGACAGGAGGAAAGAGATCCATCCAGCTTTTGAGAAGTCTGACCCAATGCCTCCCTTGACAAGAGCCTCTAGGTAGCCAGGATTACTCTCCCCCTCCCTGCTTAGCTCTACAAGGTATTGCTAAATCTAAAAGCTAAAGCTAGGTAGGTTGGTCACCTAACCTAAGGAGCTGAATACACACTGGGGCTATTTCACAACAATATCCCAGGACGCTGCACAGGGCAACCTTAAAAGAACACATTTGTGATACCTGAAGGTAGAAGACTCCAAATAAACAGAGGTGTCAGGTGTTCCTGACTGGCTGGAAGTAGTATTTTGACTGAAGGAAGCTCCAGTCCATCCCAAGCAAACTCCTTTTCATTCACGTACCCCTTGAAGATCTGCTGTTGTCCTCTGTCCAAGCCTTTCTGAGTTGTGTCCTTCAGAATGGTCTTCATTCCCTTATCCACTGAAACCTGTGCAATCCCAGCTCCCATGAGCCCTGCTCCCAGCACCGCCAGGGTCCTGCACAGAAAGGGACAGGGAGGGGACACATTCAAAGCTAGAAATAGCTCGATTTCCACTGCTGCTATCAGAACTACACAGATCCTGTCCACCCAGGCACTATTTTCAGTGAGGTCACGTAAGGAGACGTCACTTGTGGGCGAGACCTCTGAACTGCAGAGGATCAGGAGGCTGGAGATCTGCTATACAAGCCACTCTGTCCCAAGAGCAGAGATCCTCCAAAGTGCTCCTCAGACAATGCCATGCTTGCACTTACTTGACCTCTCGCTGAGGTGTTCCGAACTTGTTCTTCTTGCAGCGCACCTGCCCGTGGTAAAGTCCGATCAGTGCCTTGGACTCGTTGGTCGCTGCAAGTTGGCCAAAGCTCTGGAGGAGAGGGGAGAGAGAAATGAGGAGTTTGGTATGTAACAGCTGGCTCACTTCCAGCATGCACACATCAAAAAAAAATGGCAAGGAGAGAGCATGGTCAGCTGTGTAACCTGGTGCAGAGGGGTAACCTGGTTAGAAAAGGACAGGGCAGGTGCACCAGAGGCACCTTCTGAGCTAAGCGCAGCTCATTCTGCACCACTACTTCACACATGGGCTGCTGGAAAGCAGTGGGAAGCTGTTTGCTCAATGTCCTTTCCTATAATTTAAAGCATTTGAAAGTGTGCACCTTTAATGCTTGTGTCTGGAGAGACACTGAACAAGAGCAACCACAAAGTTTCCACCTCCATCTCCTTCCTACCCACTGAATGGTTCACAGCTCAGTTCCACCATCCCAAGACAGCTTTGAGAGGAGCATTCCCTGGCAGTTCATTGGTGTGATGGTAAGCTCGAAGTGATTCAGCCAGCCAGCAGCTGCAGGGTCTGATGAGATTAACGTAGGAGCCACTTCTGCCTCCCCCAGTCCTAGGGTCCCAGACAGGACCCTATTTCATGGATGTGGGACCCTTTCCCTCCTATCCTGCACTAGCTAGGGATGTTATGGAAGTCCCAGTGGCTTCCAAGTGGAAGGGGAATGCCCTCAGGCTTTGCAAAAAACATTAAACAGGTCAATTCACACTGACAGCAGTAGCCCAATGCTGTTTTTTACAGAATCCCAGCATGGGGAAGGTTGGAAGAGACCTCTGGAAATCATCTAAGTCCAACCCCTCCATCCAACCTGAGANTTTTTTTTTTTTTTTGGTTCAGGACAGACCTTTTCATAGCCCTGCTGCCAGAAGGGCAGGGTGCAAGACACACCACCGTGAGCCGCCTGTGACCAGTATTTACGCATGGTTAAACATATTTAACTCTTCTGGTTTGAAGAGACCTTTCAAATCGTCAGGGCCAATCCTTAACCCACCACTGTCAGGTCACCCCTAAACAATGTCCCTCAGCACCACATTTACATGGCTCTTCAATCCTCCCTCCCAGCTGCACAACTTACTTGTAACTAGGAGGACTCTCATCTCCTTACCTGAGATTCGTTGAGGTATCCAGCGTCGCGCCCCTGATCCAGACCAGTCTTTACTACCTAGTAAAGAACCATGAAGATAAGCTGCTGTTGTCACATCTGCCAACAGCTGGGCTTCAGCAAGTTGACTTCTTTATCTGCACCTCCAGGGTGCAGCGTCTGTAAGTAGCACAATGCCTGCATAACTCAGGGGATGAGTGTTATGGTTTAGAGTTAATACTTCAGCCTGGTTCCTCACTGTAAATAAGAACAGGAATTTCCCAGAGACTTTTGAGTAAAAGGTAAGTCAGGGACTGGGCACTGATAGGTTTGTGTTATTCCATTTGTTTGCTGGATAGTTTATACTTGGTAGCACAAACTTGTTCTGGGCTCTTTTTCCCCCCCGCCCTCTGCAGCTTTCCTTGCTCACATAGCTCCTATATCTCCCTTCTGACCTTCTGCTGGCCTTGTCCATGGCAAGGGGAGTTGGAACTAGATGATCCTTGAGGTCCCTTCCAGCTCTGACAATTCTATGATTCAAGTGACTCACAAGTGTATCTGTGAGGTACTGAGAAGCAAAGGTGATGGTGGGAAGCTGCTAGCAGTTCCTCTGCACTGCCCAGGGTGAGGAAAAGCTGAATTATTGTACAAGGGAGTCCTCACATTGTTGTTGAGCTGTAAATGTATGTAAATATACTTTGTACATGTTCATTGCATGTTATGCTTTTGTATTGTTAGTCCACTTCTATAACTCTAACTTTCATTTTGCTTCCTAGTTCTGAGTTTGTTTGGTAATTTACTTTGGAGGTCCAAATTCAACCCACCACAATGAGGGATTTCAAGCACTGTGTGGTTGGTGCTATGAAATCAGCAGAATCTATCTTTCTAGCTTCAACAGGGTCCATCAGATCTTTAGAAGAGGACACCTGGAAAAACTGCAGCTGGAAGTTTCACAGACAAAGTATTCCAGCTAAGCCTTCCCTCCAGCTGGACTCTGATAGAATCACAGAGCTGTTTAGGTTTGGAGAGACTTTGAAATTAGATCAACTCCAAGCCTTCGACCCAGCACCACCAGGTCACCACTAAACCATGTCCCTAAGCACCACATCTACATGGCTTTTAAACCCCTCCAGGATGGTGACTCCACCACTTCCCTGGGCAGCCTGTTCCAAGGCTTGACAAGCCTTTTAGGGGAAGGAATTATTACTCATGTCCAACCTAAACCTCCCCTGGTGCAACTTGAGGCTGTTTCTCTTGTCCAAATGACATTCTTGATCTTACTGGCATCAGTACCACATAAACTGGTGACCATATCACAGAATCCCAGAATTGTGGGGCTTGGAAGGGACCTCTGGGAATCACCTAGCCCAAGACTCCTGCTAAAGCAGGGTCACCCACAGGTTGCTCAGGATCAAAATGTCCAGCCAGGTTTGGAATCTCTCCAGAGAAGGAGACTCTAAAACCTCTCTGGGTAGGACGGTCCAGTGCTTCAGCACTCTCAAAAGAAAGAAGTTTTTCCTCATCTTCAGATGAACCTTCTGGGTTCTAGTTTGTGCCCATTATCCTATTATTGGGAACCACTGAAGAATTTGGCCTCATCCTCTTGCCCCTCCACCTTTTAGCTATTCATGAGCATTGAGAAAATCCCCTCTCATTCTCCTCTAGACACAGCCCCAGGTCTCTCAGCCTTTCCTCCTCACAGAGATGCTCCAGTTCCCTTTAGCATCCTTGTAGCCTTCATTGAAGTCTCTCTAGTAGTTCCTTCCCTCTTTTCAACTGAGGAGCCCATAACTAGACCAGGATTCCAGATGTGGCCTCACTAGGGCAGAATAGAGAGGAGAGAATCAAGTTTGACCTGCTGGTCACACTCTTCTTAATGCTTCCTCATGCTAGGATGTTACTTTCAATTTTACCATGCTTGCTTGATATATCACAAAGGTAGCCCTCATCAGGACTGATCTTCTGTGAAGCTGAGGATGTATGGCTTGACTCAGAGCAAGGAACCACCTATCACCATGTCACCCCACAGACCCACCTTCACTCTGATTTCTTGGGCATTGCAGAGGGAATTACCTCAATGATCTTTAGTGGAGCAGGGTAGAGTCCTTTGGTTTGCTTTTGAACTTTGCTCTCCACTGTCTTGTAGACTTGCTGCCTGACAAATGGCAGAGCCATGGCATAGTCTGTTATCTCTGCAAGATGGGACAAAAACATGTCTCAGCACAGCGCTTTATGCGCCATCAGCCTTTAAATGATTAATCTGAAAGGTAAGAGTATAGATGTGAGGGTTGCAGATCTGCAACAGCAACCTACACTTGAAACTCAGCCACAGGTGAGAGAAACCCTCAGAAGGGTTTCTATGGTTTATTAAACAGCGAAGTCTCCCTTAAGGTTGAAGTATCCTCCTAACACAAGTGGTAACAGAGTGAGCTCTGGGCAGCAGAACTCATACAGATGTCATCATTTCTGAGCTCTACCTGTATCACTAACCCACTGAAGAGGGCTAGCACAGAGCAGACCCAGGTGCCTCTTCCCACTTGATCACACAAGCTACTCCAACTTCTGAAGACAGATACACCTCTGGACGTAGCTGATGCCCTCTCCCCAAACCCTGACACCTTTCTAGGACACACCAGGAGCCACACCATCTGCAGCTCTGGCAACAACAGCTGAAGATCAGATCGGCAGAGTAACATTTCCTCTATCAACCCTCCTGGTCCAAGAGATGATTGTAAGAGGAAATAATTCCATCTTCCAAGCAAAGTTAAAAAGGAGCACAAACATCCCACAGAAGTAAACCTGGACTACACTCACTACAGTCAACCCCAGAGTCCCAGCATGGTGGGGGTTGGAAGGGATGTCTGGGCATCACCCAGTCCAACCCCCGTGCTAAATAGGGTCACCCACAGCAGGTCACCCAGGACTGCAATGTTCAAGCAGCTTGCAATCTCTCCAGGTAAGGAGACTCCACAACCTCTCTGGGCAGCCTGGGCCAGTGCTCCTGCACCCTCACAGGAAAGAATTTTGTCCTTCTATTTAGGTGGAATTTCCTGGGTTCCAGTTCGTGCCTGTTGCTCCTTATCCTGTCACTGGGCACCACTGCAGAGTCTGGCCCCATTATCTTGGCACCCTACCCTTCAGCTACTGATGAGCATTGAGAAGATCCCCTCCCAGATTGCTCTCCAGGCTAAACAGCCCCAGGTCTCTCAGCCTTTCCTCCTCATAGAGATGCTCCCAGTCCCCTCAGCATCTTTGTAGCCTCCTTTGGACTCTTTGCAGCAGTTCCTTGTTTCTTTTGAACTGGAGAGCCCAAAACTGGACACAATACTCAGATGTGGCCTTCCTGGAGCAGAGTAAAGGGGTAGGCAAACCTCCTTTGACCTGCTGGTCACAATCTTCTTCATATAACCCGGAGACCACAGGCTTTCTGGGCCACAAGGGCAGATTAATGGCTCATGGTAAACTTGTGTTCCCCCAANTTGGGATTTGGCCACTATGACCACAGACTTACTCTGCATTAGCCCTTTGGATCTTTTGGCTGACACAGTCCTGTTGGCCAGTCCTCTGGCAAAGTCAATCGCCACCTCTTCCAAGTACTCAATTGTCCGTGCTTCTGGAGTCTTCACACCAGGTCCTGTGAACAAAAGAGGAGCCTTGAGGAGATACAACACAAGTGGTCCTTGGTAGATTACACACAGATGAGACAGCCCACCCCACAGTGTTCCTTCGATCTGCTCACTTGCTTGTGACAGTGCCACTTGCACAACACCTAGAGAGGCTCTGGGTGCTTGGTCATCCACCCTGGGGCCCACATGTGCCAACATGAAGCTGTCCCATGAGGAAGCAAGGGACCACAAAACAAGCTTTAGCAATCTCTGTGGGTAAGCAACATGACTTCCAAGCACAGGACTTGTATCATCAGTCCAGGGTTGCCCATGCATTTGTGTAGAACTTCAGTTGCAAGGAGCAAATACAACGAGTAATGACTCATTGAAATGAAAGCAATGGCACAGGGCTACCATAAGGAGATGGCTGCCAAATGTGCAGTCCTGAGCTGCCTCTGAAGCAGCAGAATAAACCTGGTGTGGCTACAACAGTGGATCCTCACAGCTGGTTAACTTCATTAACCTTTGCTAGAAACTGCTCCAACCACACCCAGATGCTGCACTGAGTCCGCAGATGGAAGCAAACACCCCACAGCAGACAACTACTCCCAGACACAGGAGAAAGTTAAAAGAACAAAACCAAAAGAGAAACCCTCTCCTCTTTCACCTCTCACTCCTCTTGCCCTCCATCAAAAGCTGAGGTCTTCAGCTTTAAGGTTTCACTTCTCTCCACCTACAGACTAGAAAGCATAAACTCAGCAGACCCCAAATGTTGCTGCCTGGGTCTTTCATTCTGCAGGCAACTCATCCCAGAGCTTCTGCAAAGCCTGCACCTCAGCAACACTCAGTGGATTCTAGGCAACTTAGTGGAAACTGGAGAGCATTTGGGATCTCTGAGCTCAAACCTTTGCAGTTTCTAAACTGTCTTCCCAGCACTTCAAGGCAACGTCTGAGACCTTCAGCTTTTAGTGAGCTCATGTGCTACAAGATGTTAGGAGGAAGTTCTTTCCAGTGAGGGTGGTGAGACACTGGCACAGGNAGCAAATACAACGAGTAATGACTCATTGAAATGAAAGCAATGGCACAGGGCTACCATAAGGAGATGGCTGCCAAATGTGCAGTCCTGAGCTGCCTCTGAAGCAGCAGAATAAACCTGGTGTGGCTACAACAGTGGATCCTCACAGCTGGTTAACTTCATTAACCTTTGCTAGAAACTGCTCCAACCACACCCAGATGCTGCACTGAGTCCGCAGATGGAAGCAAACACCCCACAGCAGACAACTACTCCCAGACACAGGAGAAAGTTAAAAGAACAAAACCAAAAGAGAAACCCTCTCCTCTTTCACCTCTCACTCCTCTTGCCCTCCATCAAAAGCTGAGGTCTTCAGCTTTAAGGTTTCACTTCTCTCCACCTACAGACTAGAAAGCATAAACTCAGCAGACCCCAAATGTTGCTGCCTGGGTCTTTCATTCTGCAGGCAACTCATCCCAGAGCTTCTGCAAAGCCTGCACCTCAGCAACACTCAGTGGATTCTAGGCAACTTAGTGGAAACTGGAGAGCATTTGGGATCTCTGAGCTCAAACCTTTGCAGTTTCTAAACTGTCTTCCCAGCACTTCAAGGCAACGTCTGAGACCTTCAGCTTTTAGTGAGCTCATGTGCTACAAGATGTTAGGAGGAAGTTCTTTCCAGTGAGGGTGGTGAGACACTGGCACAGGTTGCCCAGGGAGGCTGCGGCTGCTCCCTCCCTGGAGGTGTTCAAGGCCAGGTTGGAGGAGGCCTTGAGTGAGCTGTACTAGTGGGAGGTGTCCCTGCCTATGGCAGGGGGTTGGAACTAGATCATCCTTGAGGTCCCTTCCAACCTTACCATTCTGTGATTGTATGTGAACACCTGGTTTTCTCTTTCCATTAGCCTGGGTGTTCAATGCTGTGCTGGTTTGAGGC
>WBNM01028996.1:0-45271 GCA_013399055.1 Ramphastos sulfuratus | reverse complement strand
GCAGAGGTGCTCCAGCCCTGTGACCTTTTCTGTAGCCCTCCTGTGGACCCAGTCCATCAAGTCCATCTCCTGCTATAACTGCAAACTGAACTTAAACCAACCTAAACTCAACCTTCTACATCTTCACCCTCACACACATATAGAAACACATGCACATATATATATACACAGCTCTGTAAGAGCTTGGGGAGATATGTGTGTATACACACACACACACACACAAACATACACCTGCCCCCCATTCTTTCCCTCCCCTAAAGACCACCTTAGATAAATAGATATCAACCAAATGAACTAGGATATTTCTCACAGCCATGAATGCCATACAGGCAAAAAAAGAAAATCCAGATCCTAAATGTATATTGGTTTGTTAGTTCCCTATAATGCAAAGTGCTGGAAGATTGTTTTGTTTGCTCTCCTATGCAAGTCCCTCTCTCTGTCAGACTCACTCCTGTGAGGGGTACAGTAATTATGCACATGCAGAATGATAGCTTGACATGGTGGAAATGAGCCAATAGCAAATATAATTGCTTTTGGAAAATATAGGGGTTGAAATGCTGTCAATGTGTTTTTGCTGTCTTATGAGGATGGTATTTCACAAGTGCCTGCTGGAAGGATACTGGGGGGTTGCCAAGCTTTGAGCTGAGATTTCAGCATATTAGGGAGATGAGGGTGAACTCATACTTTGGTGTTTCTCCCACAAGAGCTTTCCCTATTTCTCTAAGAGAAGCTCAATTGCTGTTTGTTCAAAGAATTAATATTGTTTAGAAAGGTGATTGCTAAGAAATCTAATAAAATATTAAGACTATAATAAAAGACAACAACAACAACAACAAAAAAAACCTCAAAAAAACCAAACCAAACCAGACAAACAAACAAAAAAACCAACAAAAAAATCCAAGTGGAAACAATGTTCAGAAGCTAAAATAAAGGCAATAAAATCCCAGGAAAACGAGGTCTCAAGTCAGCCTTGCTGGTTTATTGCAAGTCCATTGACTTCTCTTGTACCATCAGGATAAATCAGGCTGTAACTTAAGATCTTGTCAGCACTACCTCAAGGAGGGTCTAGTTTTTATGCCATGTGTAATAGGACACTTCACAACATGGAGTGTTTTCCCTGCTGTTGTTCAGAAAGCTGTGTGGTGAGGAGTAGGAACATCACACAAAGGAAGAAAGAGTTTTGCCTGCACATAATCTCCATTGGTCCCAAGTTTTTACATCTGTGCTGGCTTCATGGGGGGACAAGGAACAGGCATTACTACTCTGTCCCCATCTGAAGCAAGTCCAGGTAACTCCTCAGGCAGTCTCAACCTCTGTGTAAAGACTTCAAGCAAAGAATAAATACATAATATATTCCCTGTGCCCCTTCTTAATGCTTCCAGAGTTCAGCCAAGCAAGATATCAAAAACCCTACCCTTTTTCTTTTTTAAAAGAGAAATTTCTAGTACCAGGAGGAAATAAAGACACCACATCAAGATAATTGCCCTTTATCCCTTAGCTAATACCTTTCTTGGGATCCAGAAGGGTAGTAGATGGATCCAGGGTCAACATAAGAACACTGCTAAATAATATTGGCTATTTTCTTGTTTCTGCCTGAAAGTGGATGAAGAATGAAGATCAAAAGGCAGAGGACACAGCAAAGGTGGGCAAGACTACATACTTGGGAAGCTGTAAACTAAGAGGAAGATAACTTAATGCTTTGATCTAAATGAAAAAAATCACTAGGTGACTAAAATCTTGCAAGATTTTTGAAAGGGCAAGTTGTTAGTAGGGTGAAAAGCTGTCTTACCATGAACTTCTCACACAAGATTATAAAAACATTCAGTGCACTGTTTTGCATTTATAAAACTGACAGGGGGGGGAAAAAAAAAAAGCAGCACTGGCCATATCCTCCAACTCTAACTTCATTACTGAGCTCTGTTTCCTGCCATTAACACTTGGAACACAATGGGCACTTTAACCCTTAGCTACCTTCCCTGCTTTATTCAGCCTTTCTTTAAGCAGAATGGGGTTGGCAGTTTCAAAGGCAGCAGGGATGGCAAGGGATGACAGACTAACTCCTGGTCACCACCTCTGACCTTTTGGAGTTCAGTCAGTATTTGCTCTACTCACTGGCCACAGGCAGTACTACCTCCCTGGGCTGAAAGAAGCATTTGGACTATTTAATTGTTTTCTTCATACAGCTAAGCTTAACACTTACCAAAACTTTAACTGGAAGCATCACATTTAGGGGTTCATCAGAGACACAGAGGAATTCTGCTGTAGGTATTTTCTCCAGTTCCTAAAGACTGCTCAGCCAAGCACACTTTGTCCTAGCTTCATTAGCATGTGCCCACACAAGCAATCCCCATTTTCAACATTCAGGAAGCAGACCTTCAATGTTTATAATCACAGCCTGTCTTTATCCAAGTACACAGTTATTAAGTAAATGATGACTAGTCCTTGAAGTAGTTTAATGACTCAGAGCAATGAAACAAGACAGAAAGATGAATTTCTCTGAAACTTGAGTCCTGTCTCTTCTCTTTTCTTCCCCTTTCCTTAACATTTCCTTATTTTAACTTAAAAAAATATAATAATCTAGTGTGTTACATCTAACCCCTAGTGACAGACCCCAGAATTTCCCCCATGAATGAATTAATTTCAAAGAACAATCTCTATATTTTACATGTGGAAGCATTCTTTATCATTAATTTGTCCTGACTGTTATTTCCAGTGTGTTACATTATAGCCAGTGAATTATATATGCTGGGGGTGTTATCATATAATATCAAAAAAGATCTAACATTTGAACTCTTGACTTTAAAAGCTCTAACATACAGCACTGAGAATTCCAAGTAGTCTCCTTCAAAGTTAGCTTGGGCAACATTTACAGCTTTTGGGACTAAGTACAAGCTCTGCTATGAGGACAGGCCAAGAGAGTTGGGGCTCTGCAGCCTGGAGAAGAGAAGGCTTCCAGGACACCTCAGAGTAGCCTTCCAGTATCTGAAGGGGGCCTACAGGAAGGCTGGAGAGGGACTATTGACAAGGTCTTGCAATGACAGGACAAGGGGCAATGGGTTTAAACTGGCAGAGGGGAGATTTAAACTGGATGTTAGGAGGAAGTTCTTTGCAGTGAGGGTGGTGAGACACTGGCATAGGTTGCTCGGGGAGGTTGTGGCTGCTCCCTCCCTGGAGGTGTTCAAGGCCAGGTTGGATGAGGCCTTGAGTAACCTGTACTAGTGGGAGGTGTAGGGGGAGGTGGAACTAGATGATCCTTGAGGGCCCTTCCAACCTTACAATTCTATGATTCTCACGATTTTCTTCTGTGTAATAGAGCCATGGTATGGCAGAATATCTTTGCTTGTCACAGTATCACTGAATAGCTGTGGTTGGAAGAGACCTTCAAGATGATCTAGGCCAACCTTCTACCCAGCACTGTGAGATCACCACTAAACCACATCCCTAAACACCAGGTTCACACATAGCTTAACTGCCTCCAGGGATGGAGACTTCACAACTGCCCTGCCCAGAGAGAGAAATAGACCAAACTTGCCACTTGCTCTACATAAACCTTAAGGAACACATTAATGATCTATTTGTGTTTATAAAATACCATTTTCACACAGGTGCTTTCTGCCTTAAGCAATACATCCACGAAGAGGAAAACATAAATCTGGAAGAGTACGTGAGAAATTTAACAAGATAGAAAAACTGAAGTGGGGCATAGGTCTTGAAATACTGTGCTGCCTTTATCAATTCAGTGTGCAGTTTAATTAACAAAGCATCTTTGTGTGAAATTCTGGTTATAAAATATGCAGGCTGATTAGTAAAGTATGCAGAATTTCAGAAGTTATGGCACTCGGTTCACCCAATGAATTATACAGCAGAGCAGGAGAGGTTCACAGCTGGATGTATAAATTACAAAGGTGGATCAGCCAAGTGTGCATCTTCATTTCAAAAGAATTTTCAGAAGTCAGTTAAAATTCAGCACGTCCCTTGGCTATTAAACTATGCAACTTGATCTACAAACCTCTGAACAATGAAACTTAGAAGGATGTTGCCGTGCAGCAACACAGCAAATGAGAATGGGCTTTATTGCTCAAAGAATCATGCAACATATCATGAGTGGACAGGAAATCAAGAAGTGATATTCCAGTCAGCTTTTACAGCCAGGACATAATTCCACCACTGCAGCTTCAGCATTCTTTTCCATCATTACTGGTAAGACTTTGCTGAGGTCTGGTGAGACCTCACCAGGAATACTCTGCCCAGCTCTGGAGCCCTCAACACAGCAAGGACATGGACCTGGTGGAGCAGGTCCAGAGAAGAGTCATGAAAATAGTCAGAGGGCTGAAACACCTCTGCTACAAGGACAGGCTGAGGGAGTTGGGGTTGTTCAGCCTGGAGAAGGCTCTGGGAAGACCTAAGATTGGCCTTCCAGTACCTGAAGGGAGTTACAGGAAGGATGCAGAGGGACTGTTTACAAAGATCTGCAGTGATAGGTTGAGGGGCAACGGTTTGAAATTAAAGAGCAGATTCAGATTGGATGTTAGGAGCAAGTTCTGCACCATGAGGATGGTGGAACACTGGAACAAGTTTCCCAGGGAGGTAGTTGAGGCCCCATGCCTGGAGGTATCCAAGGTCAGGCTTGACAAGGCTCTGAACAACCTGATCTAGTGGAAGATGTCCCTGCTGACAGCATGGGGTTTGGACTAGATGACCTATGGAGGTCCCTTCCAACCTAAATACCTTTATGATTCTATGGTTACAGACCTCCTTTTGCCTTCATCAGGCACTGAACAGGCATGTGGGATGTTTGTGGAGTACAACTGAGGACAAAGTACTGAGCTAGTTCCAAAGCAACTAAATCAGGTAAAAGAGAAAAAGATGACATTGTTAGGTCAGCTGACAAACTAGGTATCTTAGCTTCCGTGAGCCAAGTTAACTCCACAGTTTGTTTAAGGACATGTTTAATCAGTTTTATTCATTAATTTATTGCAGATCTGTATTTCATTCTTTCACCCTCATTATTTAGAAGGAAGATATGGAGCAGGATGTATGCAAAGTGTGCATGCAGCTCTTCAGGAGACACCTCTGCAGTTCTTCACAGGCTTCTCTTTTAGAACACAATGTACTGAGGGGATGCTTAAACTAAGATGGTGTCACTTCATAGTCCTCATTTAGGGAGCAGAATTACTGAATTCACTTTCACAATTTTATCAGGCTGAAATTTTGTTATAATGATGATTTCTTTCTCCTCTCACCACTCCCTTAAGAAAGTAATGGGACGGTACAATGTGATCCAAGCTCTGCAGTTGAGGCTGATTGAGAAAAATGAAGCAAAATGCTGTGGTTGCTTAGAAACTTGTACAAGTTTTGCTCTGATACTCAGTGTCCTTTGTCACTGAATGATAAATGAACATGCAGTGTTTGTTTACTGCAGGAAATTAAGGCAGTAAATAAAAGCACTATCACTTTTATTTATCAGAAAAGACTCTACAAGGACAAAGAGCCAGAAATCTAAGATGAGAACAGAGACCAAACCAAAAATCACTTCATGAATTGTTTGATGCTCTAGCACTACCAAGTAGATGGTTTTAAATGACATGTTACATGCATAAGAATTGTTTGATATGAAAAAGGGACATTCTGGTGTAAAAGCCAACTCCCAAAAAGCTTTTTGGAAAGAGGGAAAAGGGAAAGGATGCAGTGAAAAGAACCCTGCAGAACTCTGGTTCTACACAGAGACTTTCAAGGAGCCAGTCATAGGAAAAACAGCCCTGGACAAGACTAAGAAAAAATAATATAAATAAGATTCCTTAATAATTACAGAATCATAGAATGGTAAGGTTGGAAGGAGACCTCGAGGATCATCTAGTTCCAACCCCCTGCTATAGGCAGGGACACCTCCCACTAGCACAGGTTACTCAAGGCCTCATCCATCATCATCTAAACAATGGAAAAGAAAACTTTAGTTCTTTTTTCTTTTCTTTTTTTTTTTCTTTGACAAATTGCAGATGATATTAAATAATCAAAATGTTGTTTTACAGGATCTCCTACTACACCTGGCTACCGGAGGTCCTATGTCAAATTTCAAGACAGGTAAAGAGATCAGGAGTATTTAATTTCAAAATTTGTTAGTGTGGTTTGGCCTGCTCATATCCTATTTGTAAAGAAATCTTTGTTTGTATTCATTCCCATGTAAACTATATCCATTATTATGAACATCCACAAAGCCATAAAGAAGAAATCACAGCTGGATTACACATTTGAGACAGAGAGAGGGATCCTTAGCCATACAGACTGAAAAATGAAAGCTGAGACTAGCAAACAAAGCACAATGGATAACATCTGCAGATTTTGACAATTTGTTGGATACTAAATTAGCCAAGATTTGTTTAACAAACTTTACTTTGCTGTGCTACTCAGTCACCTCCACAGGAGCATGTTCTATCTGGAGAAGGTTATGTGTTCAGTGCTTCATTCAATAGCTGTTGTGACAGGCTCTTTCCTGCTGTTTTATGTATTTCACCTACAACGGCACTACGCTATTCTGGATTATTGAGTGCACAGTACATTCACTCAGCATATTCTGTCCCTCTCTTTCTATTTATTCCAGTTTTATTTATGTTGTGGTAATTGCTGCTATAATACATGCACTTGGGATTTCTGTTAACAGCTCCCACTGTGCTGTTTGAATGAGTTTTGCCTCAGTGAAAGCAGCAGATTGAGCTTTCTGTCAGACGTGTCATATGAAAAACACAGCTTACGACACTCCTAGGCTGGCAGTGGACAGGATTGCATACTTCAGCTACTATGCTGTCACCTCTTGCATCTCCCCAAAGCTTCTGTTTTATCAAATGAAGCATCTGTGACAGCTCTGCCTGATTAGTAGTGGAAACAATATGTAAACAAGGTTCTGCATCTCACCATAATGCAGCAACTCTTCAGTTAGGAACAGTTCTGGAAATGGTTAAACATCAGATCACATCTTTTCCACTGCTGCTCTGCCTGCAACAGCTCTACAAGTTCTATTAGGGAGTTTTAAAAAGAAACTCACAGAGTACACCTGCACACATTGACAGGAAAGAGCATTCCAACCCAAGCCTTTCTATGATTCTGTGATTTGCTCCTCAGCACTTTGAATATAGCCAGCTTGTAAAATACATGTACCAGCTCGATTAGGAAAAGTCAGGCACATCAATAGTTTCTAAAGGCATTAACATTTCCATCTAGATTAGACTCTGACTTCTAGGTGAGCTAAGCTTACATCTTGAGAATCACACTCCTGGATGCTCTGATTTTCTTCCTTTCTTGAGGCTGCATGAAGATTCTCTTTTTCTGCTGAGGCATTTCGCTGGACACGGGAAACAAAAAACACAACAAAATACAGAGTTAGGCTGCAAATAAGTCACATTTGAAAAAAAAAAACAGGATAAGGAAAAAAAAACCAACCCAAACCACAAGCTCCATGTAGGTAAATTATTAACTACTTTCCATTCTGCATTTCCAGCAAATTTCAAAAAGGGAAAGATTTAATGTGCATTCTCATTAAAGCAGAGCATTGCAAAGGGTTACTTTCAGAGAAGTCATCAAGACTTTATATCTGAAAACTGAGCAAGCCAATGTGACTTGGTGGTAGATTGTGTTCTTTGTACCTAAGCAAGATCAAAATGAAGTACAGGTTATATTATATTTTCTCTTGTGCAAATATTTGGATGGGAGAGGGGAGGAAAAGATGGGGGGGGAGGGTGGAAAAAAAGGCATTTTTGGAACACCTATTCTGAATCTTGTGGATTCTGGGAAAACTTTAGGCCCTGAGTTGAAGCCATTTATAAACTGCTTTAGCTCACTTCAGCTTTCTACAGCCTCTTCCCTCTGGGACCTCACATCCTTGCAAGCTGGCAAAAGGTGTTCTGTTTTGTGCCTTTCACTCACCTCCTCACATTCCAAATGGACTGTTAGATGGGGTAGTTACTACACAACCCAAGCTGACACTGAGCTGCATATCTTGAATTCTAGTTTAAAACCAAACCACACCTAACAGAACAGAGACCAAGAAGGTGTCCTGCTGGGGCCTGTAGATTTGAATTCTATCCTTATTGCTAGAATATCACAGTGCTTTTTCCCATCTTCAGTAGCCACTCTCAAAGTATAACATTTTGAGACTGATTTCTTACATGAAAAAATAAAATTAAATATAAGAAAGTGTGAAGGCTCATCTGTTTGCTGCTGCTGTGGGAGTCTTTGAGGTAGACTTTGTAAAGAAGAGACTTTCTTATTAAAAATAATCTCTTTTAATAAAAAATGAATATGCTATTATTTGTCTGAATGAAGCTTATTTACTAGACTGACAGCTTACTAATAAAAATGCCATCAAGTGTTCCAGAGTGAAGTGATTTGGATACTGTTTCTGAACTCCTTCCCAATTTGCTTACAGCTTTCTGAACCCTCCTCAAAGCTTTTCAATACAGGATTTCACATGTGAATATTTTTTCAAGGATCATCAAGCCTTTTATCTTTTTTTTCTTTAGAATAACTTAGAAATTACAGCATCTTTCTGGTGAGCCCTTACAAGCTTGACTAAACACCAAGCTTTGCATTTCAGAAGATTGAAACAGGCAAAAATGTTTGCAGTGTATTTAGCATATATGTTTGCAGCCAAAGCCAGACTCCACTGGTGCCCGCTTCGCTTGCAGCAAACCTTGCAGAATGCTTATGATAGAGGAGCAAGCCAAACTCATTATTTCTTTGAGTTCTCTCCCAAAGATAAATGATGGAGGCCAATTCATCATGCATTTGAAATTTCCTTCAATCATGCTTTTTGTGTGTTTTGGGGTTCTTTTCTAACATCAAACACGGAGCACACGTTCTCATTATAGCATCCTTATCTTAACTGCAAAATAAAACTGCAAAGCTGGAGGAGCTGAATTCCATCTTTCATAACATGCTTTGACTTTGATGGGTAGTCCAATTCTTTCCTAGATTACAGGTAGCCTTAACAGATCTTTCTTCTTCCCACATGGCTTTTGGCTCTTACTGTCTCTAGTCAGTGTTTGTTCATATGAGATGCCAGAGTGCTGTTGACAGGGCTGCTTGCCAGATGACCTGCCAACATAAATATGGGTTTCATCAACACTTTTAAGGCCTGCTACTCAGACTCCCACAGATTACTCTTTTCTGCACTAAGGTCTTCTACTACTGACATTCAATTTCCACAGTAAAAAAAAAAAAAAAAAAAAAAAAAAGGGGATTTAAGGATACTCATAGAATCATAGAATGGTAAGGTTGGAAGGAGACCTCAAGGATCATCTAGTTCCAACCCCCTGCCATAGGCAGGGACACCTCCCACTAGCACAGGTTACTCAAGGCCTCCTCCAACCTGGCCTTGAACACCTCCAGGGAGGGAGCAGCCACAGCCTCCCTGGGCAACCTGTGCCAGTGTCTCACCACCGTCACTGGAAACAACTTCCTCTTGACATCCAGTCTAAATCTTCCCTCTGCCAGTTTAAACCCATTGCCCCTTGTCCTGTCATTGCAAGACCTTATAAATAGTCCCTCCCCAGCCTTCCTGTAGGCCCCCTTCGGATACTGGAAGGCTACTCTAAGGTCTCCTGGAAGCCTTCTCTTCTCCAGGCTGCAGAGCCCCAACTCTCTCAGTCTGTCCTCATAGGAGAGCTGCTCCAGCCCTGTGAGCATCTTCGTGGCCTCCTCTGGACTCATTCTGATCTAACAAGAAGATTGCACAGCATTTTGAGTGGGTGCAAAGAAAGGGAGGGATTTCTGGCAGAGTGTAAGTTCATGATATTGGAGGACCACAAAAACCCAATTCTATGTGACCCATGTTTTTTTTCTCTAATAATGGGCAGTGTTGTGATATCCATATTCATATCCTGCTTTGATACACTTTAAATGCAGAAATCACTGGGTTTTGCCCAGAAATGTGTTTTTTTTCACTACTGAAGGCTTCACTGGCCCAGTCTACAAAGATTCAAATGCTACCTGCAAGAAAGACTATCTCTAGTGTGCCTGGCTGCACTTCTTGACATTTGTCTGGCACATTGAGTGAGGCCAGCCTCAGAGATCTCCCTGGGCTGGGGAGGTGCCTTTGTCCACCAACCTCCACAGAGGGCACTAACAGATGGTCTGCAAGGGGCTACAAACAGGAGACAACCAAGGCCTGAGTCATCCCCGCTTCTCAGAGCACTCAAACACTTTGTGTTCTTCTGGGAGGTGTTTTATTCCACCGGGATGGAAACAGTTTATTTTTTGTAATGTCTGGGAAACTCCAAAATGCTCAAAGATTTGCAGCAGTGTGAAAAACTAGACCAGTTTTGTGTGTAGCAGGTGGATGAAGTTGTCAGAGCTTTTCTGGGCAAGGTGCATGGTGCGAGAGCCAGAGCTCCTTCCTTTCCAGAGTCAGTTCTGTCTGACAGCTCCTGGAAGCCAGGGACTTTGTGTATCACACACACACACAGAGGCCAGCTGCCATGTAATGCCTTGCATATTTAGATCAGACATGAAAAGTGTCAATCCTCTCACCTTCTCCTTCCCCATTCCTTTTTGAGGAGTGTCATTTGCATTACAGAAGTTTACAGGAGCATTTTGGATGGTGTGATAGACTCTTTGACACCCTGCTAGCCCTACACATTTCAGTCATTTAAAAATAATTCATTATTATTTCTTTCCACAACTGGAAAAAAAAAAGAAAATTAACATCTACCTATAAAGAAAACTTTTGTTTCTTGTAGCATATTACTTTATATACTGGCTTTAAGATCTTCCAGAGTTTAACTCACATGCTGGAATGAGTCCAGCTTGAGACAGTCATCACCCTGTGACAGTGATGATCACTGTATATGTATATAGAACCATGGAAAGGTTTGGAAGGAACCTCCAGCCTGGAAACTTCCCTCTGCAGTCAGCAGGGATATCCTCCACTAGAGGAGGTTACTCAGAGCCTTGTCCAGCCTGACTTTGAATATCTCCAGGAAAGGGGCCCCAACCACCTCCCTGGGCAACCTGTTGCAGTGTTTCACCACCCTCATGGTGTGGAACTTGTTGCTAACATCCAATCTAAATCTGCTCTTCTCTAATTCCAAACCATCACCCTCATCCTATCGCTCCAGGCCTTTGGAAACAGTCCTTCTGGAGCCTTCTTTTAGGCTACCTTCTGGAAGGCCAATATTGGGTCTCCCTGGAGCCTTCTCTTCTCTAGGCTGAACAACTCTGGCTCCTCAGCCTGTCCTCATAGTAGAAGCATTCCAGCTCCATCATCATTTTTGTGACCCTCCTCTGAACCCACTCCACCAGGTCCATGTCCCTGCTGTGTTGAGGGCTCCAGAGCTGGATACAATACTCCAGGTGAGGTGTCACCAGACAGAGTGGAGTAGCAGAATCACCTCTCTGGATCTGCTGTCCATGCTTGCTTCGATGCAAACCAGGATGCCATAGGCCTTCTGGGCCAATATATACAGACATATATTTGTCTGTGTTTACAGAACAGGTAAGCAGCTTTTCCCTGTTGCACAGTCACTATTATTTAACAATAGTTGGGAAAGACATAGCTCAGATTTTATTTCTATTTAATGCAGGTAGCTATGTTTATATAGAGTAATTCTTCTCAAAGGACTGCCTATCCTACAGTGTACTAGATCTCTAAACTTCCACATATTATTTCTTAAGCAAACAGAATTGCACTTATTTAATTATGTTTCCCTTATTTTTCACTCTATTCTATTTTACATTCAAACATCTTTAAGGTGGAAAACAGCTACTTACAGCTGAAGTTTTGCAAAGAGCTAGAACAACCTCACTCCCATCAGAAGTGAAAACTGTTACCATGGATTATCAAAGCTCACATTTGCTTTTCTTCACACATCTCACGTGCACTTGTGCTGGTTTTAATGGAATTTCTTCGAGATGAACATTCACAATAACCTCAAATGGCTGAACATCCATCAGAGAGAAGGGACATGTTCTTTCAAATAGATCATTTGGGATGATAGATGACATATTTAGCTGTTAATTTCCTCAATCATCCTTTTCATAACACTACAGTAAGTGCAGAACTTTCCCTCACACATACCACCACACACGTTTGTTAAGTGTTCAGGGGTCCTTCCTCTCTTGAAAAAAAAAGTAATTCCAAAGACTCATTTGTCAACATCTTTAAAAATTCCCATTAGAGCTATTACCTAATAATAACCCAGCAAAAATTCAGTTTGAGTATATTCTGGCAAGCTAAATTTGCTCCATAAGATCATCCTGGCTGCTGGATTTTTCTAGCTTGCATTATTTTCAGTGTGCCTCCCTAAGTCATAAACCTAACCTACCTACAGAAAAGGGATCATTTGAAGTGCAGCTTGATTCCAGGGATAAGAGAACTAACTGTGTCAGTCTGAAATGTACTAACAATTTACTGTGGAGGATCACTGAATGACAGGATTATTGAGGCTGGAATAAACCTCTGAGATCATCAAGTCCAACCTATGACCTAACAGCACCATGCTGACTGGATTTTCTTGCATGTTCTGTGTACAGGACCAATCTCCTGCCATATACTTTTGGGTGATGAGAACTTTTACAGTTACAAGAAGATTCCTGATAGAAAAGACATTTGTTGCTTTCGGCAGATAACAGAACTGAGTCCTATGACTAAACACATAAAGAAAGTCTTCTGTAACAGAAGAAAAACTACTGAAATGTGAGGACAGATGGCATTCTGACATTACCTGAAATGGCACTGCATCATAACACCACCACCAAAACCAGAAGCTCAGCTTTGAGGATCACTGAACACTAACATTTTCCAAATGAGTTCCAATTACAAAAGCACCTGTGCCCAGTAATTTTATGCTAATTCAATGAAGGATGCAACAGATTTAGCATCATGAGTCTCCATAATTTCTCATTTATTACCTGTAGCAGTGTAGCCTATTGTTTCTCTGCTCTATTTTAGTAGAGGACATAATTGCAAAGCGAAGTTAAAGAATACTTGGTTTACGTTCTGCCAAACCCAGACAGGTCTGTCTTTGTTAAAAACATCTAAACTTCCTATCCATACACCAAACTTAAACACAGTATGTGAACATAAATACCAGGCTACAGTTTGAGTGTAAATATAAGAATCTAAAATCATGGAATGATTCAGGTTGGAAGGGACCATAAAGATCATGTAATCCTAGCCCCTTTTTCCATGGGCACCTTCCACTCGATCAGGCTGCTCAAAACCCCATCCAGGCTGGACTTGAACACTTCCAAGGAGGGGACAGCCACAATTTCTAGGCAAGCCTGTTTAGGTGCATCACTACTCTTATAGGAAAGAATGTTTTCCTTACATCTAATCTAAATCTACCCTCATTACCCCTCATCCTGTCGCTACATGTCCTTGTAAAAATTCCCCCCATAGTTTTCCTGTAGGCCTCTTGTAGGTCCTGGAAGGCTGCTAAGAGCCCATGAAAAGGGAAATTACACCTTGTCAATAAAAAACAGTATGAGATTTTGGTCTTATTGCCAGCAAGTGACAATTCATTCCATAAGAGAAGCCAGTGGAATTACTAAAATGTTTCTCTTTGTATGATTATTTATTGCAGTTTTGTTTGTAACCAGGTAGATGTTTCCAAAGCTGTCTACAGCTTCTGTCTCACTTCAGTTCTTTGGCTGATATGCAAAGAGGACAAAAATACCTTTTGACAAACATTTCCCACTCTACAAGTGTATACCAATATATGAAAGTTGGTGCCTTAAAGAATGAAAACTAAATTACACTTCATATATTCCAGTTAGGAAATTTAAGCAGTGCTCTTAGATCTCTTCTGCTCCATCTGTTGGCACAGCTTCTGTTAATCCTGCATATATAGGTGAGAGAAATGTTTTATGGCTATACAATTCTCTTTCTTTCAAGTCAGCTGAGCTAATGATACAACCATTTTGTGAAGGCAAGTGCTGCCTCTAATGATGTAGAGAAGTGTGAGCTGCATACATATGTATTCAGAGGACAGCTGACTGCCATAGAAAAGCTGATGCTAACACATCAGGAGTTTGGTCCTGCAAAATCTTGGCCACCACCACAGCAGTCAAGGGGAGCTGAGCAGCCTCAATGTCTTACAAAACAAAGTGGGATTCCTGTAGGTCATCCCTTGCCTCTATTTTTGTTTTTGAAACCCCCAATGAAGCCTTTTCCTATGACCTCTGTGTTTGGGCATTTCCTTTAGGCTAATTTCCTATCCTGTCAGGGATTTGAAAGAAAATGTTTGTGTAATGCTACAGGACTTCAGTCCCTAGCTCAGATCTCCTAGCACTACAGTGAGGTCACAGGGTTACCATAAAGTTATGCTGCAGGCATTTTGATAATTCATCTGATAGGGTGCTCTTAAGGTCCACAGACAGCTTTGCATAAATAGCTCAAGAGAAGTGGATTCTAAATCCTTTGTTTATATTATATAGGCATGCATATTTTGTTAGATATATTTAAAAGCATAAAAACATCATGGCTAAACTGCTTTCAAGGCACTTTATTGCACCCAATACACCTCTTTTACCTGGATAAAAGGGAAAGTAGAGCAACCTCTAAAGTGGCCAAGCAAAGAATTATATTTATTACTGAAGGATCCATGTGGCTGGCCAGGAAATACAACTGGATTTGCCACCCAGAGCATCAAGACTTTCTTGAATTATTGTGCTGTTCAAGGACTCAGTAATAGGCTTCTGGCATCATTAATCATTTGTATTTCAATTACAAACTTTTAATGTGTTATTTCTCTAAGTCAAGCAAAAGAATTGGGGGCAATTTGAGAAACAACTGAGTTTGGACATAGTGAAATCTGTGTCTGCTTCTCAGGCTGCAAGAGTTGGGGCTGTTCAATCTGGAGAAAAGGTGGCTATGGGGAGACCTCATAGTCACCTTCCAGTACTTGAAGGGAGCCTATGAGAAAGCAGGAAGAGATTTTTCACAAGGGCTTGAAGTACTAGGATGAGAGAAAATGGATTGAAGCTTGAGGAGGGCAGATTTAGACTGGAGATTAGAAAGAAACAAATACAGTTATATATTTTGATAATGTGCTTGCATACTATTAAAACAGCAGAGTTATTCATGCCAGCTCATCTCCATCTTATCTCCCTGCTTTTAATTCTTGCTTTTCACATCATAAATTGAAACTTGTTTGGAACAATGAAAAAGCGAGGACCTGATGACAAACAGCATGCTCAAAATAGCTCTCCTACTGTGTTTTGCAGTAAACAGTGCCCCTTATTTCATAGATGACAAAGCACAAGTACTGCATGGTGAACTGCAGGATCACTTAATCAGTGGAAATAATAGGAAAGAACTTTGTTTCATTCAGTTGCCCAGGCTGCATTTTTCATGGCTTACCCCCACACGGGGACAATAAGTGAAGTATCAGTCAACTGACATTAAGAATATTGTGCTAAAATCCAGAGATAATTCCATCTCCCAACAAATCCAAGTATTCTTTTAGGTCCTAAACAGGTGGAGTGAGTGAATTTTAGGCTGAGGTATCACATGCATCTGAAATATAAGATTGGAAAAGATGTAAATCAGGATGGCAAGAACTTAAAGAGTGGAGCTCACAAGAATGGAGCTGAACCCACCAAAACTTCTTCACTAAATAATATATACATTTTTAATCTGCAAAAGATGTATTTGGAGATAAGCAGAGCTTATTAATGTCTTCCTAATAGAGATTTAGGCTTCTGTGCTGTCATTGGAGATCTCAGCTCAGCATGTGTGATAGAATAAATGGAATATTCTGCAATATGTAGGCACAGTGTTAGCATCTGAGGATGAAGGGTCACCTTGACCAAGCTTAATTGTTTTTGGCACTTATGTAGCCAATTTCCTGCCTTTCAACAGAATTTTTATACAGTAACTTTTGTTTGTTTGTTTGTTTTTTGTAGAATACTTCAAAACAGAAACTAGCTGATGTGTTTCTGCTATTTTTGACTCTCAATTCACATTGAAACAATTTTATCCAACTCTACTGAGGCAAGTCTAATCTCAAAATCATGAATCTGAGATGTTAGTTTTATTCACTTCTTTCTCCCACTTGACTTGCAGTGGGAGTTAGACACTAATCTTTTCCTTCTATCTTTGCAGCCCCCCAGTGTTTGGCCACACTGTAACAGAAACACAAACAAGTCACCAAATTGAGTATATATTTTTTTCAGATGTCTCATAATTTGGAGCTAAAGCTGTGCTAAATGAACTTCATGATGGTTTGAACCATGGTGTTACCTCCCCAACTGGAAATTGAGAGGAAAGCAGTTTATTGCCTTCAAGGTTAATGTTCACACAAGGGATGGATTGTGAGGAAGAATGCCATGGAGTGGTTTTAGCTGATACTGCTGCCACATAACTCAGCTGAATGTGATGTTGAGAAGCCTGAAGGTCCTAAAAAGTTGAACTGTTACACAGAATGTTAGGGGTTGGAAGAGTATATTAAGAGTGAGACTTTGGAGCATTTTTCATACACAGCAAGCTGACCTGCAGCTAACAGCCACAAAGATGCAGTCACAAGTGGTTACCAGTTACCTCTCCAGCCCATTAGCCCATTGCTAATTTCAGAGTCAAACCCTGGGGTAAGGGGCCAGCCCAGATACTTAGACTTTGCAACAAAAGGAGTGAAGTCAAAGAGCTAACAAAATGCCAATGATTATAAAGATGATGTCACTAAAACTTCAAAGGAGAACCATATTGTGTTAAAGTTACAGACTAAATAAGAGATGCCAGGTGTTTGATTTTTTTTTTCCACTTTCCCTTGATTGTACTAAGCTGAAAAAAGAAAAAACAAACCCTAAAGCTAATTTACTATCAAGATAATGTGCTAATAATGAAGACTTCTTTAAAGTAAGTAATAAAAGCAAAGGGCTTCAGCTTTCAATATAGTGATCTCTGGTGCTAAATGTTTTTTTCAGCATGTAATAAAATTTTATTAAAAATTAGTCACTGAAGAGAAAGAGCTGTAAAAAAGTTCCCTGGAAGCTTTCTGAGGCAGCAGCAAAAACATACTCAACCTGAAACAAGTCCTGGAAATAAGAGATATGAGGAAGAGCTGCCACACTCTTCTGAGTCATCATTAACAATAATGCAAGACTGTGGTTGGCATCTAGTTAAACAAAATGAGAACAAAAGCCTGTAAGGTCAAAGACAGCTCTAGAGAGACAGGAGAGAGACTTAGGTGAAGAAACATGGCATGCTAATCATGCTTCTGCAATTAAATTACCTTTAATCTTCTTAAACCCAAATTTCTTACTACATTAGCCTTACAGATACTCACAGCACCTGAGATTTCCATGGTAAATACCATAGAAAGAGACCTGTGCTCCTAATTCTCTTTGAAATTAAGCTCTACCACAACAGAGAGGGTCATCTTTCAGTGCTATTTTATTCTCATACTGTTTATGTGCTAGGGAGGGTTATATGGCTGCATGTCATTACGGTGCATTATGAAATGTTGCTGACTTTGCATTTAGTAATTGTCTTTTTTAATTACAGTTATCCAGTCCTGGTGCTGAATGCAGGGATCTACAGGTCACTGAAACTGCAGGTCATGGGGATATCTCATTAACTCTGGTGGAGGCAAAATTTAGAATCACTGAATCATTTCAGTTAGAAAAGACCTCTAAGATCCACCTAACACCACCACGGTCATTAAACCATGTCCCAGAGTGCTATGTCTACCTGTTTCTTTCAGCACCTGAGTTTGATCCAGGCCAGGATGCCACTGGCCTTCTTGGCCACCTGGGCATACTTCTGCCTCATGTTCAGCTGGCTGTCCACCAGCACCCACAGATCCTGCTTTCCAGCTCCTCTTCCCCAAGCTTGTTCAGCATCTATGCACTCTGAATGACTAGGAGCTTGAACTTCACATAAATANTTACCAACACAGAAAACTCAGCCTCAGAATTTCTTATATCGCCATTTAAAAATACTTTTCAGGGTCTACCTTTCTATTGACCAACTTTCCAGACCTGTACGTCCTTTGAAGAGTATCAGAAGCTCTTCTTGTTCCTATTCCTACAAAAACAACTTTTCAGGGTCTACCTTGATAAAAAGCTCCCCAAGCCTACTTTGATGGGGAAGGGAGGAAGTACTTATTTGCAGATAAAAGAAGGGTGGCCCATAGTACTTTAACTCCTCTGATTTTTTTGCACTGATCAGTGTATGCTGGAGTCCAAAATATTCAGAATAGATCAAAGACAGAGGCAATGGCTCCTTGCAGCAGTTTCTACCACAGAAGTGATGCATTTTCTTGTGAGATCTTTAAATCTTTTAAAAATGGAGTGGTAGTTCCCCTATCAATCTGCATTACAGACTTCTACAGAAGGACAGTTCTCATTCTTATGCAGCCTGAGTTTCCTTCATCAAGACTAGGACACCGAAGTAGCATTCATATCTTCCCTTTCCACCTATGCTATGTACAAGATGGGAGGGGGTGTTACTCTTCAGTTTGAATTAATGCCTATTTCCACTCCTAAAGCTGTGCAGCTCACAAAGCACACCAAAACCTCAGGGCATTTCTAATGAGGGAGTTTATCTAGGGAATACATAAAACGATGTTTCTGCATTAGGCAAAACCACTATGGAGCAAAGCAGTCACTATTACTCTGATATGTGTCACTGCATTCCCATCATTTCTGTATTCAACCTTGGTGCTGGAAATATTTTTTTTTTCCCTGTTTCACTTCTGACTGTGGTTTGCCATTAATTTTCCACAGTCTTACTAAATCATTTTGGTGTATTTAGAGTGTAGGTACCTTCACACTGTACGTGTTTGAATTACAGTTGTTACAATTTTTTATAATGTGTATTTTTAACCTTTTTATAAAGAGGAATTGGAACAAAGCAAAGCAAAAATTCATTCCAAAGCAAAAATTCATTCCATCTGTGAACTCCATATAAATTCACAGACTTGTTTGTTATGCCAAGGTAAAGTAAGTGCAGAAGGAGCCTCAACAGGAAGCCAATCCCAGAGCTCTGATTCATGCAACCCACACGTCCCACAGCAGGCAGCTTAGGAGGGGCTGTGGTTTCCATCCATTAGCAGCACCCTTTAACTACCCAGGTGCTTTGGCACTCCTCTAGAGATTAAAAAAGGAAAAAGGGGTTTCAGCCTTCTTCCTTTCTAATAGTTTTTCTCTTTCCTCATCACCTCTGTAATGGGAATGGGGAAAGGAAATTGCTACACCAAAAGCCATGTCCAACAACCCTCAACTAGTTTAGGAACNTGCTGCAGCCCTCTGAGCATCTTTGTGGCCCTCCTCTGGACTGGCTCCAACACTTCCATGTCCTTCCTGTGCTGGGGGCTCCAGAACTGCACAGATTTTTCCACTGTCAGAACACAGAATGGTTACTGCTACAACATTACACAGCAAAAGTAATTGTCAACAATTCAGAAAGTTAAAGACCTGATAGTTCAGGATTAATGATCAGCCTTCTGGTTATGCTTGGTTTAGTTGTTAGTGTCATAGAACTTGTATGCACGGAGCCCTAAACCCATTTGTAACGGTCAATGCTTTCAGCAGCAGTATTGGTGTTATGACAGGTACATGACAGGTAAAATGGCTTTGGTCTGAAGTATTAGTGCCAATTGAAGTGGTGCATTCTGTATTTTATGTCCCTGCACATTGTAAATATTAACTCATTTAGGACATGTCACAAAACTCAGGCTGAACCTGCTTTTGATGGCTTCAAGGGAATTTTCTCTACAATTTAAAGGGAAGGATTTCCCGTTAGTACCTACTCTTCCAAATTCTTAAGCTATCCAGAACAACAGCTTCTTTGCATTGATTCAGGCACTTCTATGCTCTGATTTTTAAAGCCTGGTTTATGCTTCTTCACATTCTTTGCATTGTGCAGAAAGACCTAAACACAAATCCATTTTAAAAATGAACCTTCTCAAGAAATTTGGCAATCAGCTTTCCTAATTGCTCTCTAAACCATGTTCTTGTATTAAGTATCATCTCTAACAAGCACTCAGATATTNATAAAATAAAATAAAATAAAAAGAGAGAGAAAGCCATCCATCTGTGGTTAGACTTTATTGGTCTATAAGAGGAAGCAAATGGCAAGGAAAAGATACATAAGAATGGATGTCATCATTTAAAAAACCCTTCTGTAGTTCAGCTCAAGTACAGAGGGTATAATTATGGACTGACTAGGGTTCTTTGACAACCTATTTCACAGCAGCAGATTTCAGTGGGTTTATAATCACAGATAATGCACAGATTTATAATAATGAGGTGTCAGTGTGTGGAAAAAGAGGATTGCAGACCATTATTTTCTCAGACATTTTCATGGCATATGCCAAGTGCAAAGAGATGTGAGCATTGTCTATTAAAGAGGCAGCATAACTTATTCAAGCACTTCTCCATAGAGAGAAATAAATGCTGGTTCTCCAAAAGCTGGGGCACAGAAATACTGACATATTTTACCAAAAGGAACATTAAACACAAAAGATATGNTACATGACAGGTAAAATGGCTTTGGTCTGAAGTATTAGTGCCAATTGAAGTGGTGCATTCTGTATTTTATGTCCCTGCACATTGTAAATATTAACTCATTTAGGACATGTCACAAAACTCAGGCTGAACCTGCTTTTGATGGCTTCAAGGGAATTTTCTCTACAATTTAAAGGGAAGGATTTCCCGTTAGTACCTACTCTTCCAAATTCTTAAGCTATCCAGAACAACAGCTTCTTTGCATTGATTCAGGCACTTCTATGCTCTGATTTTTAAAGCCTGGTTTATGCTTCTTCACATTCTTTGCATTGTGCAGAAAGACCTAAACACAAATCCATTTTAAAAATGAACCTTCTCAAGAAATTTGGCAATCAGCTTTCCTAATTGCTCTCTAAACCATGTTCTTGTATTAAGTATCATCTCTAACAAGCACTCAGATATTATGGTCACCAGTTAGGAATAAAAATATGCAACCTAATTATTTGCACCTTCCCCCCCCCCGCCAAGCAGAAAGGGTCCCAGTCCCAGGAATGATTGTCCCCAGGTGATAAAGGTATCATGAAATATTTGATGGACCCTAAGGTGGATTTAAAATGCATTTGATGTTTTGAAAGCAATTTTTAGGTTGGATGAGAATATCTTTGAAATAAGATATTTACCAGAGAAATCATCATTTCTTTCCTGAAGATGAAACTGCTGCTTATCAGGCATGACAAGAGGCACAACTGCTGCTCATCTGAGATTCTCATTTTTTTACAAGCATGACTATATTTAAGGAATCAAACACATTTATATTCAGATAAAAATACTGGCCTGCTATATCAAAATGTATAGGAAACTCTAATTTAAAATAAAATAAAATAAAATAAAATAAAATAAATTAAATTAAATAAAATTAAATAAAAATTAAATAAAAATAAAATAAAAAAAAAATAAAATAAAATAAAATAAAATAAAATAAAATAAAAATAAAATAAAATAAAATAAAATAAAATAAAATAAAAAGAGAGAGAAAGCCATCCATCTGTGGTTAGACTTTATTGGTCTATAAGAGGAAGCAAATGGCAAGGAAAAGATACATAAGAATGGATGTCATCATTTAAAAAACCCTTCTGTAGTTCAGCTCAAGTACAGAGGGTATAATTATGGACTGACTAGGGTTCTTTGACAACCTATTTCACAGCAGCAGATTTCAGTGGGTTTATAATCACAGATAATGCACAGATTTATAATAATGAGGTGTCAGTGTGTGGAAAAAGAGGATTGCAGACCATTATTTTCTCAGACATTTTCATGGCATATGCCAAGTGCAAAGAGATGTGAGCATTGTCTATTAAAGAGGCAGCATAACTTATTCAAGCACTTCTCCATAGAGAGAAATAAATGCTGGTTCTCCAAAAGCTGGGGCACAGAAATACTGACATATTTTACCAAAAGGAACATTAAACACAAAAGATATGTGACCATGGCAAAAAAAAAAAAAAGAAGGAAAAGTACTCCAGTTTCTGCCAAATTTAATTCTAATCTCTACACTGTATTCCCATTTCCTTTATTGCACTCCAGTAACTCTTCCAAAAACCAAGGAAACCTCAAATTCTTCAAACTCTCTAATCCTACAGCAACCCTAAGCATGGGCACAGTGGCTCATTGAGCCTTTCCCTTCAGCACACCTCTGCATTCTTGACAGAGGCACAGAGACACTTCCAACCTGAAGAGAAGGGTAACAAGAACAAGACAGAATTCTGCAGCCACATTAGCTAGCAAAAATGTGCTTCTGAGAGCCCAAGGTGAAGCACAGACTGCATGACCTATAAAAGAAGAGTCTACTCTCCTGCAGAGTGTGGAACCAGTGATCTTAATCTAAATGAGCACTGTTATCCCCATGTGCTTGCTGCTCATTGGTACAGTGTTTTGTTTCCAGAAGCAGTAACTTTTGAGGATGAAGGTTTCTTCCTGCAAAAGTTATTAAGGAAACAACAGTCTTTATTGCAAGAGCAGGAATCTGGGATCCAGTTTATAATTATATTCTGCTTTCTGAAATGATATTTCTATTTTAATTACATTCAGAATTATTACTACTTTTTTGTTTCAGCCTCTGCACTGATAGTGAAGATCAACAGCTGCAATATACAAATTATGAATTGGCTATGAGTTAGCAATTCTTGTTTATCTTTCAGGAGAGAGTTTTGGAATTTAGGGAGGATATTAAAGTGTCACTCTTATGCACTACTTCCTTTTTAACTGATATCACTGATTTCTGAGTCTACTACACAACCATGGAGAAGAATATTAGCAGCACAGGTGTTAATCACTTCACATCTTGGCTGCAGTAAAATGATGAATTAAAACACTTTTCACCACAGTTTTGCTTTCCCCTTGCCTTCTCCTAGACTGCCTTTCCCATCTTGCATTTTGGAATATTCTTCACGTGTTTTGTTATCAATTATACAGAATCTTTCTGGCAAATTTGATTTGGTAGTCCCAGGCTATTTTATATTAGTCTTCTTCACTTAAAAAAAAAAAAACAAAACAAACATGATAAGCAAAACTGTCTTACTGCTCAGTGTTAGATTACCACAAACTCACTATCAGTGCCTAACAGGTAAGTAATCCCATGAATTAACATCCTGCCTTATTTTAGATGCAAATCCATCTCCCTTGTAGATTTGTTATGCAGACATGGTCCATTTACCAAGTGATAGACAGAATTTTGTTTCTCAGCAAAAAAAGTAACAGCTTCCCAACTTCTCACAAAGTTTATTGACATCAGAAACAGGCTTAGAATTATCCTCAAAATTCATCCTAATCTTCCAATGAATTTAAAATCCTCCTTAGTTCCAGTTTGATGCTCTTATAGGAGGAACTTTCAAATATGTTTGGGAAAAAAAAATGGAGAGAGAAATCTTACCTTGGTGCTTGTCACTTGGAATGGCACTTTGGAGCCCTTTGTAACTGGGGATGTCAGCTTCTCAGCTGGTTTTGAAGGGATTAGATTCTTAGCGGGAGGCTGATTGTGCAGAACGGAAGACAAGCAAAGTTGCACCGTCTCCTTCAGAGCTTTCAGCTGTGACTCCTGGGGAAAAGAAGAAACCATCAGCTCTCTAAAATGTGTTATTATGAACAGAATTGCTTGTTTTCTCTCTCTGCCATAAACCAAACGTTTATGAGCAGTTGCTGCTGCTCCTTATTAATGGAAGAAATCACAGCTGTTTAAAGCAGCCTTTTTCCATGGTTAGGTTGCTGTGGATTGAACACTGCCCAGAGAGTCATGGCCCTCTTCCCTTTCCTCCATCCAGTTTCATCCACGTGCTTGCAAATGGTTAGCAAATATTCTTTTACCTGAAAAGAAACAAAAATGCAATCTACCAAATATCATCCAGCATCCAGGTTTTCACACACAACAGTTCCAGAGAAATAAATGTTTGTGACTGTTGCAAAGGCACAGGCTTAGCATGGTGTCTTGTTTACAATGTTCAGAATCATTGCTCTTCCTCCACAGGGTGTAAAGATTGATTGCAATCCAACAAAGATGACTTCCCCCATGTAGTGTATAATAAATAAACCATAGGCTTTCCTCTTCTGTTAAGAATATCACTGCCCAGCTCCATTGCTGTCCATCAAAACCAAACTAAAACTTTCAAGTGCTGAAGTGCTTGTGACCATTGCTATTTTTACTCACAGAAATACAAATAGATGTATTAATGAAAATAGCAGTCTGGTGTTGAAATGAGCTGAGAACACTGAGATAATTACAGCACTGACAAAAATCTCACTTTAAATCTTTGCTCCACCACAGCAAGACAAAGTTCAGTGTTAACTACTGAGGTAACTTCCTTAGGCTCATTTCAGGGGGAGTTAGGTAGCATTTGAACTTAGCAAAACCCCAAAAAGTCTTCCTTTTATTGTTTATCTTAATAAGGCACCTAGAAAAAACAGGCTACACCAGCACCCTTAAAGAGTTTTTTGAAGTTACAAAGCTACATCATGGCAAAATGTGATGGAAATATAAATGTCTAAATAACACTACACACTGTGTGTGTGAAATATTGCATATACAGTACTAAAATACTTCACAGTTATCCAGATCCTAAGCAGCAGCATTTGGCATATACCACCTTAGTTCAGTTCATTTTCCAAAGGATCTGATGGAGTGGCCACAAAAATGATCAGGGGGCTGGAACACTTCTGCTGTGAGGACAGGCTGAGGGAGCTGGGGATGTTCAGTCTGGAGAAGGCTCTGGGGAGACCTAACAGCAGCCTGCCAGTACCTGAAGGGGGCTACAGGAAGGCTGCAGAGGGACTGTTTGCAAAGGTCTGCAGTGATAGGATGAGGGTAATGGTTTGAAAATTAGAGAACACTTAATTGGATATTAGGAGCAAGTTCTGCACCATGAGGGTGGTGGAACACTGGAACGGGTTGCCCAGGGAGGTAGCTGAGGCCCCATTCGTGGAGGTATCCAAGGCCAGGTTTGACAAGGCTCTGAGCAACCTGATCTAGTGGAGGATCTCCCTGCTCACTGCAGAGCAGAGTTCCCAGACTAGATGACCTTTGGAGGTCCCTTCCAACCCAAACCATTTTGTGAACTATCCCATGTTTAACAGCAGATAAACTTCCTCTGAGCTGGAACTAGGGAGTGTATCCTACAATAAGCAAAGACAGCTAATAAGGTAGGATCAAAATCAGCTATGAGAAGACCATTAATGCAGATCACAAATGGGAAAATCAAAGAAATATGAGATGGAATGGCTTGGTTTGGTTGCAAACAGAGAAAATTGAATGTCTTTCCTTTAAGATGTGTGCACTGTGGAGGATGCTAGACTATCATCAAAGAGGACAGCACTTTGTATGAATTAGTTATTAAAATGTATGAACCTTGAGTCAGGCTGGTATGTTTCTGACCTAATGGCAGTGTAAAAAGGGAAAAGATTACTTTATCCATCTGACTCCAGGATCTTTTAATTTCTAACTGACAACAGATCTTAGCATAGTTCTTTTCAGGCAGTGTGTCTTTACCTCTACATTTTCAAGAAGTGACTGCACAAAGAACATAAATCACCATTTGGCAAAGCCGAAATAAGCTCAGACATCAAACTGTCAGAGGTAGCAGACTGTCTAATTTTGCTTGAAGGTACAGACTCAGCTATTGCAGCACTATATGAGTTCAGTGCTCCTGGCAAATCACACAGATCTGAAGCCACACTCCTCCCATCCAGAAATCCCTCTGGCTAATTTCTCATCCTCTCATCTCTCACCCCTGTCATCCAGTAGGCTTGGCTACAGTCAGCCATTTTGCCATGCCAAAGGTAAAAGCAGAATAGATTGTTCTGTTTTCATCTTGTGGGTAGCAAAATTCAGTTTTGACTTTGCTGATAGGAGCTGTATAAATGGGAAGCAGGAGAGAACAAGTGAAGGGAATGCTATGGGAACCAGGGGTGTCATTTGACAAAGTTCTCGACAGCCTGGCATAGACATGACTGTGGTCAAAACAGGCTGCCTGCTGGTCAAAATACTCTCTTTAGATTTCCCAGCCCTGTGTGTACTCTTGTCATGTGGCTGGATTCAGTAATTGCTGTGGTAATGCAAAATTTGTCAGTCTTCCAAGGGTCCATTACGGGAACTGGAGAAGTGTTGTTGTGCAAACAGACTTCTGAGAGACACTAAGTCCACCGTCAGCACACAAGTCTGTTGCCCTCTCAAAGTAAAAATATAAATTAATGCCTATTTATAGGCCCAGTCTGGTCTGAGATCTGATCACTCAATTATTCATTAGAAATACAGCTCATGTTCCAAAAATGCATGCTGCTTTACACATCACTTCTGCTCCTTCAGCTGAAAGTATGTGTGCCAACCAAGGGCATGGATGGACCAGCAGCCACTTGGAACTCTTCTGCTCATAGTTCACACAGAAAAACTCTTAACCAGGAGAAAAAGGTACCTGATGTGAAATAGTCTTATTGATCTGCAGATAGAACTAGTCAAACATGGGTATTTCTAGCCTCACAAAACTGGCTCACAGTTCTCACTGCCACAAGCTTTGTCTTTTTCCATCTTGTGCTTTGCATTTTTTACTCCGGATCGCTGCATCCACTGCACTGTTGTAGCATGTAAGCAATGACACCATCCAAAAAGACTCTCTTGATGGCTTGCAAGAAGATGACACTGTGTTTCTGCTAAGCCTACTCAGCCCTAAATTAAAAGTCTATAATATTTAACGGCAAAGAAACAGAGAGTCAGAGAAGTCAGTCGGGTGTGCTGCAAATCCCCTTTTAATTTGCAGACAGAATCCCTTAATGGTAGCCTCATTAAAAGTTCCCAATGTCAACTGTGCTTTGCTTTCTCCTTCACAACTGTGCATTACAATGGATAACTGTGTTCAGATGATATTTAGGGCAAGCATTTCTCCCTTGCTAGTGCCATGGACTAGTGAGAGACCATGGCTCTGGGTGTTATATAAGCAAAGAACAGGCCTAATTTTTTTTTTTTTAATTAATGTATGTAGCAGTTCAGTTTGCTAACCACAAACCCCAGCTATATTACCAGATACACACACAAGTTGAATAAGGTTACTGTGAGCATTGCTTGCACAGATGACATTTTGCAGTGGATGCAAATCCTCACTCAAGAGGATGATTTCAGTGATTGCTGTACTGAAAAGTAAAGAAAAAAGCTCTGACTGCAGGTCTAATGGAACCTGAAAATACAAGAAAACCAAACAAAAAAAGTAGTCTTTGATAGTGTATTGAAGTTTCCCCCCCCCCCCCCCATTTCTGCTTAACCTCCCCATTGCATGATATTTTCTTCCCAGCTACCCTAATCCAAAGGCAGGTTCACCTGTTGCATAGCTGACAGGAGTGAATGCCTCCTGCTCTGTCACCTTCCTGGGGCTCCCTATAGCTTCCCCCCAAAATGATTGAGCAGCTCTCCCTACAGAAGAGTCAGCTCTGTCACATCAACCCCATCCTCATAAAAGGCTGCCCTGTTTCTATACTGTGTCCTCCTTGGAACTCTGACTAAACCTCAGATAAAAATGGTGCAAGGTTACAATCACATTGCCATTACTGTACTTTTGCACACAAAGAATCATAGCCTTTGGCTTTCTGTAGGTTTTTGAGCAGTTTGTTTCTGATTTGATTGCCCTCCTCTTTAAACAGCTTCGCAGTTGTACTTAACTCCATGCATCATAATTAGTTCCACTGATTTCAGCAGCGTTACTCACAGGTAGGTGCAATTAAGTTATGCATCTAAATCACTGTGAGACTTTCATTTGTTTTTGTCAAATTACACTGCAACATTCCCAGCTGCTAGAGACAAACATGCTTAAGTTACATTACACTTCTTACTTTGTCAAGGGCTGCCTTTTCCAATTCATCTTTTGCAACTGCTAGCTTTTGCTCCAGATCTGTTAGCTGTTGTGCCTGTGGGAATAAAGAAGAAAAAGCTGATGCAGACTGTAATGAATATTTCCCCCCCCCCCCCATAATTTTTCATGTGGTGCCTGTGAGAGAGGAAAGGATATAAATTTTATAAGTAATATATACGAATTGGGTCAGAATTGCTTGCAAAAAAGACCAAACCTCAAGGGATAGGTTTTTTTTTCCCTGAGAAAAAGTGTATTTTTGTATGGGAACTGAGCTCAAATCTGCTCTATTTATGTGAATGCAAATTTACTAGGATTTTAATGCCAGTAGCAACAGTAACCCCATGGTATAAAGTATTTAGAATTTTGCCGTAATACTCTTCTGGAAAATTCAAAGTCTTCAGTTTTATTATTTTGTTCATTTATCTGACATCTGTTTGCAATTGGAAACACTGCTTTGTAGCTTTAAACACTGAGATGTTAACATCAATATAGCACAACATTAACATCCAAACATTCATGCATGTAGACACCTCGTGAAATGCTACTCTCTGCTGGTGCACACAGGGCTAACTCTAGATTTCTTTCTGCATCACCTCTGAAGGTACAAGAGGAAAATTCCCACCAGTAGCAAGTTTTGCTCCTTCATAGTGAGAAAGCATTTTGAGGCATTTGTGCTTGAAGCCAGTGCCTTGTGCAGAAGGACTGCTGCCTTTTCTGTCACCTAACACCAGTGGTCAGGCATTGGAACGTGCTGCCTAGGGAGGTGGTTGAGTCACCAACCCTGGGTTTGTTTAAAAGTCTTTTGGACACGGTGCTTAGGGATATGTTTTAGGGTGAACCTTGTAGAATAGGGTTATTGGTTGGACTTGGTAATCCTGAGGGTCTTTTCCAAGCTGAATATTTCTGTAATTCTGTGATTTTCCTGCATAGTCCTTCAGGAGAAGATCTGGCTTTATACCATGTATATACAATGTAGTGGGTGCAGGTGTTCAGAAGAGTTTTTTAAATACTCAGTAAATAAAGAAACTTTTCTTCTCTTGCCTAAGAACTAATGCACTCAGACAGACTACTCACTTTAGGGAAATAACTTCTCTGCAAGAATTGCTCATTTTAGGCAAGCAGAAGCTCCCAGATTCCTGCAGTTCTCAGCCCTGTCATTAATAGCATATTACTATGAAACCAAATGGAATAAGGTAGAGGTTTCTTTTACTGCTGTAGCTACAAACTCACTAGCTGTTTCCTCTGTCTGTTCCATAGTTGCCATAGAATACACTCCCTTTTTCTTGCTACTACATGTTTACAGAGGATGAGGCTTTGACTTNCACCCAGCCTGTATTTGTGCTTGGGATTGTGCCTACCCAGGTGCAGGACCTTACACTTGGCCTTGTTGAATGTCATGAGGTTGGCCTGGGCCCACCTCTGCAGCCTGTCCAGGTCCCTCTGGATGGATCCCTGCCCTCTAGCAAGTCAGCTGTGACACACAGCTTGGTGCTATCTGCAAACTTGCTGAGGGTGCACTCAATTCCTCTGTCCATGCCACTGACAAAGATGTTAAACAGCACTGGTCCCAGCACTGACCCCTGAGGGACTTTCAGCTTGTAAGTCTTTCCCTCAGTCCTATTTTTTCCTCTGATCTTTGGGCAGTTTGGAATTTTCAATACTTGACGTGACCAAGTTTTTAAAGTTCTTCAATCCTGCTGGGCACACTCAAAATCATTATTATAATTAAACCATTTGGAAATTGTCACTCAAAGCCCCAATCAATTTCAATTTGATATTAAGAGTAAACTGCTCCTCATTTTAGTGGGAGTTAGACCAGGTCTGTAAGTTGATTGAATAACTGTGAGGTGCTGGTTAAAAGTGGAGCTGCTGCTGCTAGATTTAAGTCACCTTGCTATTGACTAGCCTTGTCTCACACTAGCTCAGACAAGCCATTTAAGACAGCATTACCTCCTAATGCAAGTCTGTATCCTCAAGGCAACATCCTCAGGGTCAGACAGAAACTTTTCAAATTGGATTTTTTCACTTCATTAAAAAAAAAAAAAAAAGAGTTGCAACAATTTTTCATGCTCAGAACTGTGGTGTAAAATAAGGCACTGACAATAAATTAATAGACCTGAATTACTAAGGGTTGAAACGAGCCACAGTTTGCAAAGCCCTGATTTCCAAAACTGCATGAAACTGTTAAAAACCCAGGATAGTAGGAGGAGATTTGTTTCAGTAAGGATAAAAATCAATTATGCTAATACATAATCCAATATCCTAACCAGGAAATACATAGGATGAAATCCCTCCATGGACTCACAGAGTGGTAGGGGTTGGAGGGACCTCTGGAGATCTAATTCAAGCTCCCTGCTGATGTAGGTAGATTGGTGGGTTTTGAAAGTCTCCATAGAAGGAGACTCCACAATCTCTCTTGTTGGCTTGCTCTGGTGCTCTGGCACCCCCAAAATAATGAAATTCCTCCTTAAGTTCAAGAAAAACCTCCTGTGTTCTAGTTTGTGCCTTTTGCCCCTTGTCCTATCAGTGGGCACCAGCAAAAAGAGGCCAACCCTCCATGACCTCCACGAGTAGTGCTTGTTTCTAAATCTGTTCCCAGGGTGTGGGTCTTATGATGATCAGAAATGTATGTTCCTAAAAAAAAAAAAAAAAAAACCAAAAAACCAAAAAAACCAAACCAACCCAAACCTTGAAATCACCCTGTGGATGAAAAAAAAAATTAAAACAAACAAACAAACAAACAAACAAAACAACCAACCAAAATTAAGACAAACCACAGTGTGCATTTTAAATGGCCTAAGTCATCCCAGCTTTGCAGCAGTAGGCATGCAACAGAAACACAGTAGACAGAGTTAAATACTTCTAGCAGGCAGTTTGGGCTTCACATTGAGGCTAAACTATTTTGTGAATAATTCTAGCTTTAGTCACTTAGAAGTGACTACTTATCTTCATCTTTCATGCCATGAATAGAAGCACTGCTCAATTAGCCTCCTGTCAGGTGACCTGAATCTTTCTCCTCCTTCAGCAGCGATTAAAGTCTCCTCTGTTAGCAGGGACTTGATGCCCTTCAGCAAAATGTCCTCTCATTTCCTTTTTTGGTTTTCCTTTTTTTTTTTTTTTTTTTTTTGTAATGTGCTAGCTAGACAGAATGTTCATTTGGATTGTGTAAGCCATGGACTTTTCCATTTTTTTATAGCAGCTTTAGTTTTGGTAAATGTGTTTCAAGCTTATAGCAGGAATTTGGATCTAGGGATCTAAGGAACATTCCATTGCTCAAGCTGATCACAAAGATTTGTTTGAAGTGTTGACAACCATAGAATCATTTCAGTCGGAAGAGATGACTGAATCCAGACATTGCCTAAATCTGCAATAACTGACACTTCCATGGAGGGTTGTAAACCAAAGCAAAACCAAGAACCATCTGTAAAATATTTCATTGTTCAGTTAGAAAGATCAACAACTTAATACCCTATTCCATAGATTCTATAACAAGTTTTGGTTACCAGTAGGGAATGAGAACATTGCTTTGTGTGAACATACAAAGACAGATATTCATAAACTAAATACATGCTACTGCTTTTGTCTATTTAAAAACAAGAACACCAGACAACTTTTTAGGCTTTGAACCTTCTATTCCTTGCTCCAAAGGAACAAAAAAATAAAACCAAACCAGATGTTATTTCTGTAACTGCATGATGGTGCTTTGAGCTCTTTTCAGTATGTTGAGAAGGAAGTGATTCCTTAAAGCAGAGTAATAAAGACAGGTCTCATGCTCCTAGATTACTTCAGTACTATATTAACTCTAATAATTAGCTAGCTGTATTAAAATAAAACTTACCTTAAAAATCAAATCCTTTTTCCCATAACGAAGCTCTTTTAGCTGGGCTTGGATCTTTTTTGACTGGAAGTGAGGACAATAAAATCAGAGGGGTTTTAAATATTTCCTTTTAAGACTGGGGGAAGGGGGGAAAGATAGCAAGTTCTGACAAGAGAAACGAGATCAGGTTGGAAATGTAGAATAACCAAAATCAATGTCAATTGCTTGTTCAGTGTAGAATGCCCAAACCAGGCAGAAAACTCAAGGAAAAAGTAACATGATACAAATTCTGAAACAAATGGCCAAGATCAAGTCAGATCAACTCTTTCTTCCATAACTCTATCAGCTGTTATTTCATGCACACAGCAGAAAGTGCCATCAGCACTGTTCTCTGGTCTGGACAGTGCAATCAGAAGAGCTATGGAATGTGTTCCACTTCAACTAAAGATCAATGAGAAAACCTTAACCAACTTATTGCTCTAGGATTCTTTTAACCAATTGCTCAAGGAATTATGCTTAAGAAAATACATGGTCTCTGTGACATAGAAGGTATCCAAAATGGCTACAAAAGAATCTAAGAGTTGCAACTGAGATATCATTCATTTGCTAAATCACAAACCTGTGATTGAATTAAGATTAATGTATTTGGTCTGTAGTATAAGTGACTGAGTATCATGTACATGACCTCTAATTCTTTAGGATTCTAAAATTTGATTCTTTTGTAGCTATTTTATACTTCTAAGGAGAGGGTTTTCTGGTGGATAAGAGCATAATCAGACACTAGATGATACCAATCTCTAAACCACAGCATCTGGGAATATTTTCCTGACACATGCCACATTTTACTTTTTTTTGTCCTGGGAAGCCTGAGCTTTGCATCACTCTGCCTTCCTCTGATGAGTTTTGAGAGAATAAAATCCAGCCATGTAGACTGTGTAGGATCATGAGCACACTCCCAACCATGCAGCTGGAGAAGAAGGAATCACAGGGGTAACTAAAAGTGTTTGCATGCAGCTTGAGAGCAGAATGAAACAGGAGCTTCCTGGCAGTCAATTCTATCCATGAGTGGTAATTGATCTAATAACTAAAAAGATATTGACTTATAGTATGTTAGGGTGTGCTGGTTTGAGCTAATTGGAATATTTTAATGGAGAAAATTATATTACAGGCTGTGAAAGGAAAACAATGGTGATGTCTGCTTCACTCATAGGCTTGCTGAGATGGATAAAACTAAGAACATAAACATTAGATAAGACAGTCAATGTCTCTGGGGGCACAANCTTGTCCTGTCAGTGGGCATCACCGAGAAGAGGCTGGCTCCAGCCTCCTGGCACTTGCCCTGCACATATTTATGAACATTAATGAGGTCACACAGATGTTATGATTGGTGAGTGGAGTACTCAAAGAGCACAAAACACACTGTGTTTGTTTGGTTGACACTATCTCACTGGATAAAAGAACCCTCAAACCAACAAAAAAGATGCTTCTGCAAGCATTTATTCTTGTTCTAATGGCACTAACCCACTTAAAAGTCACAAATTTGCCAGGATGATTCATAAAGTCTAAAGTACACTCACAATCTGCTGCCTTGAGTGTTAGTTAGCTTCAGTTTAGTTTTCTGAAATTCTCTGACAGCCAGGCTTGTCACACTACAATAAATTTAATCTTAGGTTTTGCTCTTAGATTTCAAGGCATTTCTGCTGAAACCATTAAAAAAGACATAATGAGGGAAAAGATCTTCAAGTTAATTACTGAGCATTTAAGATGTTATGCAGCTAGGAAAAACAAACTTGAAGAAGAGGAGGAAACAGGAAGCTGTGTAGCACACACTGCCAATTTTTTAAACAGCAAACATGGAAAGAAAATGTATTTGTATTCATATTCTATGGCATGTTTGTAGACAACAATGGTGATATAGAACCAAAAAAAATACAGATTTTGGCATGCTACCAAAAATGTGTATCCCAAAACGATTATTTCTTGCCATTAAGGAGTGATTACAGAACTTCAGTTAGGCTAAATAGTTAACAGAACTAGAAGACACTACTTTGACCTCAGAAGTGATGACCTTTGAGTTAAAAGGTAGAGCCCTTAACAAAGAAAACATGTTTGAGAATAATTATGAACATTTTAGTCAAGAAGAAAAGTGTTATGCTTCTGTTTCTTTCTGGCACCGTGTAATGACTTACACATAAATTAGTCATGGATTTTTGCATCTATAAAGCCAAGTAAATGAATAAACCAGATTCACACATAGTAATATTCCCCTTCATGAAAAGCTGAATAGCTGAAGGGATTGCTCACATTCATGCAGTTTCATGTGCATTTATATACCTGCAATAAAAGAGGGCTTTTGTATCATCAGCTGTCTTTGCCAGCTTACTCCTCAGCAGAGGGGAGATTTCTTCCCCTCCTTTTCATAAAGTGACTCTTTTTTCCTTGAGGTAGTGAAACATTCTAGGAATCAATAATAATAAATCTCTCCTGTCTCTACAAGTTAATTTCCAAAAGAAGCATTTGGCAGTTGCTGTCCTAGTCCAGGCATGGAGCTCAAGGAAAGGAAATCAGCTTTATACGTGTTGTAGAGCTAAGGATGCTTTTCATGAGCATGCCCAGACTTTATTTTGTTTAAAAATCAAGTTCACAGCTCACTTTCTAACACATTAGAGCTGCTTCTAGTGAAGTCACAGAAATGAATTGAGAGGGCTCTAGAAACACTCACTGTATGTGCACAGTATGTAATAATCTACACTAGAAGCTCAGCACAAAAGAGTCTGATGCAAGCTAATTTGGAGCATGCTAACAACAGAGAGGATCCTTACTTACCTCTTCTGCATGAATACCACAAAGCTTGTTTCCTGACAAGAGTTTGTTTTTGAGGCTTTTGTTCTGAAAGAAGGGAGGAAAAATTATCATCACAGTTTTATTACCTAGAATAACTGAAATATTAAGTTCTTTTTTAAAATCTTGGATCACCCTGGTTTTATTTTATATGCAGGGAACATCCTCAAGTCACCAACGAAGAACACAAGACAGAAGTACCATGGATCAATATCTTCTCTTACAGGTATGAGAGCCTCATACAGGTTCTATGAGGCTATGGCTTGCATTAAAACCTGCTTCCACGGCAGCAGAACTGCACACAGAAACCTTCCAAAACACTTCAGTGATTTACAAAAAAAAAAAAAAAAAAAAAAAAAAAAAAAAAAAAAGGATAGGAAAAAATGTCCTAATCCTTAGTGCAAACTCAATATAATTTTCAGTAAATCATTACAAGAGCTGTGGCAATAGGACCAAGATCACATCACTTGACCTTGACCATCAAATTCATGGGGTCTTTTCTGCTAAATTTCACCATTTAAAACTGCAAGTAATGACAAACTTTCAAAGATTGGTTTACCCAATGGCATTTTCCCAACTCATTATGCTTTTTCACTTAGCAGTTTCAGATGTATTTCTTCCCATTTTCAGGGAAAATAATAAACCTTGGTAAAATCAATTTTCAATAGCCTGCTAATTCTGTCTGCACTCATATAATCCCATAACTGACAGTCAGGGATAAAGATTCCTCTGCAGCATGGACACCTTTCAAAGCTGTGGAGAAATATGAATTTGATCAGCAGATCTTCAAGTGTTGGACATAAGATGCTTTCATTAAAAAGAAACTAAAAGAACCTTTTTTCCTGGCATAAGCTACTACATTAATTAATTGCAAGGAACTTCTACATGTCCTATTTTGAGATGGCCCTACAGGAACCCCAAATGTGAAGTGCAAATGTCCACCACTTTTACAAGACACACACTGCATCAGGTGGTTGGCACAATGTCCACATTTTGTGCCAAAGTAACCTGGCACAAGTGCATAGTTAGAAGAGTTCATTTGAAACCAAAACTCAAGGAAACTGTTTTAAGTTATAAGACAGACTCCATTTTGGAGATGTAATGAGGTTTTAGAGGATTTAGCAATCCTGCCTCATTATCCAGTCTATTAGCAAGATAAAACCCCAGGGTTAGCAGAATGCAGGCAAAACAGTCATGATTTAATCTAGACTTAATAATGTTTTTAGAAATGAGAGTAATCATTAAAGGTTACAATTATCGAGGGCATAGCAAGCAGAAGCTTGTCAAAGGTAGATGACAACTTCTTCTCAATTTGAGTGATTTTATATTACTTTGCAAATCACATGTCACTGTCAAAAATAGCTTTGCATCCTGATCAGCAGTGATCATTTTCTACAGCAGAATGTGAAGCACAGCAGTAGAAACACGTGAAGTCGATTCTTACTGTCCTGGTAGCTACGCTCAAGAAATAGTAGCAGATGTGAGTAGAGAGTCTATTCTGTGTCCTCCAGAAAAGTGAGAGCTGCCAATGACAACTTGGCAGATTTGTTAACATGGTTTGCTCAGAGCTTCCATACTGACAAAAAAAAAAAAAAAAAAAAGCAAAGCTTTCTGCCTCATTCCCAAATGAATTTGTCAGTCAGCTCCTGGACATTTCTTTTCCCCCTCTCCTTTTACACTGACATAACTTTCACAGATTTTGTTTGAGTTCTGATCTGATTTTCAGCATGTGAGACCAGGCTTAACAGAAGCTGAATTCATTATATGAACACTGACAGTCACTCTATATTTCAGTTACCTAAAGATCTCCCACCAACATAAAAGCACATAACTGAAGCTGTAGTCCCATAGCTGCTTTGCAGGCATGCTTTTGGAACCTGCAAGAGAAATAACAGTCCCCCTTCCTTGCTGGCTAGAGAGATAGATATTCCTTTATATTCCTATCTTAGGAAAATAATTCCTTCATTTATGTCATTTATTCTCCTGAATTCAAGACCAGTTGCCAGCCAAATCATCCACAAAGTATCTGAAGAGATGCCCCCATGTCAGTATGACACCAGCAATCCCTGCTGTGACAAGTGAGCACTTCATCTCTCCAGAGAAAAGGGAAAGAGGGAAGAAAAAAACCCAGACAGCTATGACTACCTTAGCATTCTTCAAAAACTATAAATATGATGCCAGTGGTCTCTTCATATTGCTAAATAATTTTATTAACTTTTACCTCAATAAAATGCAAGTCCTCTTCCCTCTTTCCCCGTACAATATCGACGCAAAATGGCTGAAAGATGTGACAGGGCTTTTTACTAAGTATTTTCTGGTTTTAGTTCCCATGGTCCTCTTAGAAAACTTGGACAAAGACTTAAAACCAAACCCACAAACAATTCATTTGAAAGCTCAGTACAAGAACTTCAGGGCCACAAAGATGATCAGAGGACTGCAGCAGCTCTCCTATGAGGACAGACTGAGAGAGTTGGGGCTCTGCAGCCTGGAGAAGAGAAGGCTTCCAGGACACCTTAGAGTAGCCTTCCAGTATCTGAAGGGGGCCTACAGGAAGGCTGGGGAGGGACTATTTATAAGATCTTGCAATGACAGGACAAGGGGCAATGGGTTTAAACTGGCAGAGGGAAGATTTAGACTGGATGTTAGGAGGAAGTTCTTTGCAGTGAGGGTGGTGAGGCACTGGAACAGGTTACCCAGGGAGGCTGTGGCTGCTCCCTCCCTGGAGGGGTTCAAGGCCAGGTTGGAGGAGGCCTTGAGTGACCTGTGCTAGTGGGAGGTGTCCCTGCCTATGGCAGGGGATTGGAACTAGATGATCCTTGAGGTCCCTTCCAACCTTACCATTCTGTGATTCTACAGTTGGAGTTTTAACTCCTTTTCTGCAAACTCACTTGATTAAAATCATTCATTATGTAACCACATATTGCATTTGTCAGACTATTCCCTCCTCATTTAGCATACACAATAAACACCTCAGGAGGCAGGAGTCAGGGTTTATAGGCATTGTTAAATATGACAAACTACCCCTGGGTCCTGTTTAAATGAGTTTATTGTCATTGTAATTCTGAAGATATGGGGATTAAAATTTATCTGATGTATCATATCCACTGCACTACTACATATATCAGAAAGGTAAAATTCTGCCACCAATGCAAGAGGCACAAATTCTCAGACGTTATCTCCTGGGGCTAGGTTCTCTTGACCTCTAGGCACACCCATGAATGCTTTAAGGCTCTTATGTTTGTTTTGTGCTTTCAAACACGGGTACTGCCTCTCTGAAACAGCAGCAGCCTGAACCTAGGATGAACAAACTATACAATGTAGACATCATTGGTACAAAACAATTTGGTTTGCCTGCTAGCCTTTGAAAGCAGGAGGGCACAAAGTATGCTCAAGGAAAGAAAATCACTTTCTCCCTCAGAAAATTATTCCCAGCAATCAACTTAAATTCAGACATTTTATCTGAGGTCTGACAGCAGTTATTTGTTGTGTACAAGATAAATTTGGCTCTCCTTTCCCCTGATGAATAGAGCAAATCAAACCATGCTGAGCCCCTGCTCATCATCGGAACATTTCTCTCTTATGAGCATCCTATTTAAAAAAAAAAAAGAAAAAAAAAAACCAACAAAGCAAATCCAAGAACAACAAAAAACCCTGGACTGTGCTCAGTGGGAGTGTCAGGGCCATTTGCCAAGATGCACTGTTTTCTATCTCCTGTTAAACCAAAGCATTTCACTGCGCCCTTAGGAGGGAGATCAGAAGCACACCGGAATCAAATATCTGGACGTAGCTGATATTACCACGTATTGATACCCAGTTTGCTTTGGATATTTGCTTTGTGTTTCATGATAATGGGAAATGTGTTGTAGAGCATGAAACACTGCAACTGCTTTAATTCCAGCAGCTTAGCCCTGTATCTCTCTGAGACAGATAAATTGAGTTTGCTACATTCTGTGTTAAGTTTTTCAGATAAGAACTGCAGTTCCACCTTGCCTTTATGGTCAGTGAAGACACTGTGACTTCTTGTAAGAGGAGCTTGCCTGACCAGTAGGACCAGAATCTGGTTAATTCTGTGATTTAATATTCTTGAGGATGTTTGAGTCTCTTTTCTTCAGAGTTTTTCAGTGCTCAAGCACACCCAGAAGCTGATGGACTCTGCTTATCAATGTATTTTAGTACTGCACATCTGATCTGCATGCTTTGCAGGTCTGCTCTTGGGAGATCACACCTGGAGTACAGTATTCAGCTCTGGGACCCACAACATAAGACAGACATGGACCTGTTGAACAAAGAGCTGCAAAGATCAGAGAGCTTGAGGTCCTCTCCTGTGAAGACATGCTGAGATAGTTGGAGTTGTTCAGCTTGGGGAAGAGAAAGCTCTGAGGAGACCATCTAATGGCCTTCCAGTACCTAAAGGGGGCCCATAGGAAAGCTAGAGGGGGACTTTTTATAAGGGCATATAGTGATAGAATAAGGGACAATGACTTTAAACCAGAAGAGGGTAAATTCAGATTGGATGTAAGGCAGGAATTCTTTACCAGGACAGCAACTAGGCAGTGAAACAGGTCACCAAAGAAGTGGTGGAGGTCCCATCCCTGCATCCCTGGAAGTGTTCAAGGCCAGGTTGGATGGGGCCTTGATCCAACTGGTCTAATGGAAGGTATCCCTGCCCAAGGCAGAGGGATTTCAACTAGGCAATCATTAAGGTCTCTTCCAACCCAAACCACCCTATTAGCTTGTTGGGAGCTGTGTACTTCAAGTGTTCTTTTTTATTCCCCAGGGTGCTTTTCATTTGGATTGCAAAGGACTGGGGATTTTTTTNAAAGAGTTGGGGGTTTTTTTTTTTTTTTTTTTTTTTTTAGCTGATGGGAAGAAAGATACACAAAAATATTTATCTGATGGATTCAATATTCAGTTGCACTTTTCCAGTCATTTCACCAGGACTTTTGTTTTGGGACAGCAAATGCCATTCCTAATTCTCTCCATGTCAGACATTCTAATTAAAAAAAAAAATACATAGCAGCATATTAAATACAGAATCCCATTTTACAGAATTTATCTCAGAAATGAAGGGTAATTGCCTATGCCATGCAGGATTATCTAGAGAAGAAACCTTACAATTCTTTGATCTTTCACTTTGGTAGAGGTGGGTGAGTGCCCTGGGGATGGTTTGTGGGATCAACAAAGCAGAACACCTCGTTAGGTAGATGTTAGCCTTAAGCTCCTTCGTTTCATTTGTTCAAGGCTTGTAAACAGAATGGTGAAAAGAAACTGGTGCTGCTGCAAGCTCTGGGTTAGGCTTTAAAAGAAAAACCTCAGTGAGAGCTCTGCTCAAGCAAGGTGAGAGAAATGAAAGGAGGATGCTGAATGAGTCCAAACATGTAAAGAAAAACAATTTAAATTTAAACCACACTTCTGATGTTGAAAAAAACCCAAACTATCACTAGAAGAGTAAAGGGTCATACTGGTTACATTCTGTTTTATAATTTCACTTTCTCTGCTGTACCAGCTGCAGGGTATGAAATGCTGCATTAAGCATATTTTAGACCCCAAATTGTCACAACATCTGTCTTCAAACATTAATGACAGAGTTATGAAAGGAGAAGGGCAGGAAATGACTATGGAATACATATATGCTGCTCTCCGTGGAGTCGTATCACTCAGGTTCACTTTAATATTAATAGGCTCTGTCTCCTGAATTCTCTCAGCAGAAGTATGCTGAGGATTTGTTGTTACAGAACTTTTTGGCCAATATATTTAATTTTCAAAAGAAGTTTTGCCAGGTACCATCTATAAACACCTAATAATATATATCAGCTGTCTTGAAGATGTTACTGCAATATTTTTCAGTCCAGAAATAGATACTCCTGAGACAGCTTTACTGAATTGATTCACATGCTAAGCATCTTTCCACCAGGCTGTGCTCATTCAGAGACTCAGCCAGCTAGTCTATCCTTTGAGAATCACATCAGTATGTGCAATGTCATAAGCTGACCACATACCCTGCCCTCAGACACCAGTTCAGTGCTGGCTAACCACATCGAGTGCACCCTGATATGATAAATGCTGACAAGGCTATGTAAAAAATCAAAACAAAACTGTAAGACCAGAAGGAGGAGAGGAGAAGTAATTAATTTGTCTGTCTGGTGATTTAAGAAGAAGGTCCACCAGGTCCACCACTCCTGTGTAAAGCCTGGAATTAACAAACACTGCAATTTGCATTCGGCTGCATGAAATTTATACCTGAGATTTCAACTCTGGGACCTGTCAAAGGCACCTACAACCATGGAGAACATTGTTGTAGCATTCCCTCAGCATTGGAGGCTTCACAGTCCTAAAGGGATTTGCCATCTGAATAAAGTACCAGCAGCTAAGCAAAGTAAGTGACAAATACACCTTCTTTATCCCAACAATACCTTAAGAAAACACAAGTGCACACACCCAAGCAAAAGATGTGACCAACACCTCCTCTACAAAGGCAGGATGACACAGCAGCCCTCTACTGTTTACTGCTCCCATAACAGGAAAAAGTTTGCAGGGAAAGCAAAAAAGGCCAAGCCTGTCAACTATGTGCTCATTAGGTGCAGATTCTGGAGTGAGATGCAAACATCAAAAGAAGCTAGTAAGGGTCAAGAAAAAGCAATAAGCACAAGAACAGTGCAAAAGATGCATCATTTCTTCAAATTACTTAGCTGCATTACACTGATTTAATGAAATGATCATCATAGAATGGCTTAGGTTGGAAGGGACTTTCAAGATCATCTCGTTGCAACAGCCCAGATGTGGACAGAGGACACCTCCCACTAGACCAGGTTGTTCAAAGCCTGGTCTTAAATCACTTCCAGAGATTAATGCTAAATGAACCAAGTGTCAGACAACAGATCTTACTGGGATTTGTGTTTTTCAACATTGTATATAACCTGAGTTGCAAACAAGTCAGACACTAAAAGCTGTAATCATACAGGTAAATAATTTAAATATATAGATGTCTGTCTCACCTCTATAGTCCTTCAATCCACAGTGTTAAAAGCTCACACAACCAATGGTGTTTCTGGGCAGGTCTCAGCCTCCCCAGCACTCAGCAGTTTGGCAGCTCACCTTCACCTTACAAACTCACAAAACAAGAGCTGTTGTGTTGTGTCTGACTGAGATGGTGGAAGCTCTAAGCTTGGATTCTTTCCCACATCCCAGATACAATACCCACACAGACATCTTTTCAAAAGGGAGCTCTAAACCCACAATTTTTGGTATTTTAGGATCATGGATGGAAAATTACTTGATGTGGCCCCGGGCAGCCTGTTCTAGTTAGAGCTGCCCCTGTTCACTGCAAGAGGGTTGAACAAGATCTTTGATGGTATCTCCCAACCCAATGCAATCAGTATGCAAACTTTAATCCTTGTTTTGCTGCTTTCACAAAACATATAGAGATTGAGGATGTTTATTCCTGAGAGAAGACCTACAAAAAGCTGTGCAGAATTAGTCTATTTATGTTTCAACACCTATTAGATGTCTTCCTTCTTATTTCAGTCGAAATGAAGTGTTAATAGGTTTGGACAAGAAAGCAAATTTGACAGTGAGTAGATTTCATATTAATACTTGTCTTGGAAAAGAAAGGATGTAAAAATGTAATTTACTCAATGCAGTGATATCAAGTAGAATATTGGTCTGTCAGTCATAAGCAAGCAATCTAAGTAATGCATCTGCCCAGCACGTTTAATAACTTTTATGCTCACAGAGTTTTCAGAACTATCTTGGAGATCTGGCTCTAGGTCACAGAAGATGTACTTCTCATCAGTGCTTCTTAAAGCTACAGTTGACTACACATGCTACTCAAAAGCAATATGCTTTTATCTGCAAGATATATTTCAGTAGTTCTGAATGCAGCTGGATTTTCAGGGGACCAATCTTCTAATCAATTTACTGCTCAACAGATGCATGGTTTGGAATCTGTAAATTAGTTCTTGAAATCCAAATACCATATCAATGATAAAATTGTGCCACTCCAAATTCCCACAAATTCATAGCAGCATAGAAGGATCTGGGTTGGAAGGGACCTCCAAAGGTCATCTAGTCCAAACTGCTCTGCAGTCAGCAGGGGCATAGAATCATAGAATGGTAAGGTTGGAAGGGACCTCAAAGATCATCTAGTTCCAACCCCCTGCCATAGGCAGGGACACCTCCCACTAACACAGGTCACTCAAGGTCTCGTCCAACCTGGCCTTGAACCCCTCCAGGGAGGGAGCAGCCACAACCTCCCTGGGCAACCTGTTCCAGTGCCTCACCCCCCTCACTGCAAAGAACTTCCTCCTAACATCCAGTCTAAATCTTCCCTCTGTATCCTCAACTAGATCAGGTTGTCCAGAGCCCTGTCAAGCCTCACTCTGAATATCTCCAGGGATGGGGATATTCAGGATTTGGATTCATAGACTCATATTTCTGGCAATTATGACTAACTAGGCTTTGAAAAACTAATAGCCAAGATCTTCACTTAAAGAGACTTGCAGTTCATCAGTATGAAAACTACACTTTAAATGCTAAATTGCTAGCACCGACCAAGCCAAATACAGAAATGTTCATGGCTGCAATGCACAAATGCTCAGCAAGAAAAGAGTTTTATAAAGCACAAAAAAATGCTGTTGGAAATTCAAGGAGGGAAAAAAATAAAATCTGCTCAATTTAATCTGCCTGCAGACTCTATGCAGCAGAAAAAATGAGAAATTTACAGTGTAGCAAGCACTTGATTTAATACAGACAATACATGGGAATTACCTTAGAAACTTAATGGTATTCATCTGGCCTCTGTGACTGCTGAAGAGATGCAGCAGAGTGCAAGAGAGGCTGATTGACCATTGAGCTCCCCCTCCTCACTCATTTAGGCTGCCAGATGCCACAAACAAGGCATCATCACATCTCCTAGGAATTTTGTTTCACACAACTCTTGTAATAGATCCAATATCCAATCTTTCTTTGCTGCTTTTTAAGTGGAAGGCTGTTTCTTATTGGAATTTAACATACTGGAAACTAGCCAAAGAGAATCCTGTCACCTGCATTCACTCCAACAGGAAAGTAGCCTTGTTTTCAGCACAGTTTTTTCTACAGTCTTGCTTTCACCTTTAAAACACAGGTAAACAGCCCAAAAGAACATGGAAGCACAGAATCAGTCAGGGTTAGAAGGGACCACAAGGATCATCTAGTTCCAAACCCCCTGCCATGGGCAGGAACACCTCACACTAGACCAGGCTGTCCAGAGCCTCATCCAGCCTGGCCTTAAACTCCTCCAGGGATGGGGCTTCAACTACCTCCCTGAGCAACCCACTCCAGGCTCTCACCACCCTCATGGTGAAGAACATATATCCAAGGGGAAGGAAGTTGTTCATGGCTGTTCTATTTCTCATTAAATTGTTTCCATTTTGGCTTTTTATGGTGCCTGGAGATTTTTCTAGATAGGAAAAGCCCCAAATCCCTTTTGCTATCTCCCAGTTAACAGCACCCAAAGCTAGAACCCCACAGTGATTTGGGTGGAAAGGGACCCTTAAAAGGTCATCCAGCCCAACCCCCTTGCAGTCAGCAGGGGTATCTACAAACAGAGCAGATTGCTCAGAGCCTCAAACAACCTTGACCTGCAGTGGTTCCAGGGATGGGGCATCTTCCACCTCTCTGGGCATCCTGGGCCAGGGTCTCAGCACCCCAGACTTAGCCTTGCACAGCACATCTCATGGTCCCCCACTGAAACATTATCTTACAACCTCTGGTCCCTTCCAGCCCAGATCATTCTATGATTCTATGTATAGGGAGACCTGTCCCAGTAACCTGCTTCTCAGTATGGACCCTGGAATAAAATCCTTTATAGTTAAAGGTACATTTCCTTGCAGACACCAGCTATCCATTGCCAAATTAAGGATGACAGGCTGATACATTTTTAAGGAAGACTAACTGGATACTTTTCCAGAAATTATTACTTGAGACAATAGGTGAGTCTCATTTAGAAAGTGTGGATTTTTCTAGCTCGGTGCTCCTGAAATACTTCACATTTAAAATCACATTTTCTTCTTCAGTAAATGAGCAAAACTCCACTGAAATCAACTGAACATAAGGACCCAAAAACCTGCTACAAATGGGTGAGTTTGAGAGTGGCACAAGAAGCTCTGATGTTTTGATACAGGAAATAAGGTCAGCAAGTCAACAGCAGAAAGAGAAAGTTTCCTGGGCACATCTAGAGAAACTGAGCCATTACAGTTTTCAGTGAACCACCTGCTGGCATTTAGATACTTTTAAGCTATTTTTAAATTTCACATTAGCTTCTCCTACACAGAAAAATATGTCTCTGAATCTGTATGTAAAGCATGGGGGTTATTTAAATGCAGGCACAAATAAATACTCAAATACATGCACAGACACCAAAAAAAAAAAAAACACACCCAAAACCTCAAACTCACAACCAGAAAGTGAGTACCTGACACATACAGGATTAAATTTATAGTCTGAAATACAATACCTAGTTTATATTTCAAAGAAAATAATCACAGTACATCCAAAAGACAGCCTAGCTTGTGGATGAACCCTATGAATCTGACATTTTGACAGTCTTTTCTTTAATCCATGCAGAACTTTCCTCGGTTCACGTAGTTATTTGATAAAATATTACTCAGATCCTTATGCACAAAAGTAAATTGACACAATAAAATGTCTTCTGGAATACCTTAGGTAGCACCTGCTTGATGAAATCCTTATAATTTCACTTATCTATCAAACTCTGCATGTTTTAAATTGTTTACAGGAGAGATGGTCATTAGGA